>JAVJIF010012928.1:112500-122469 GCA_038442645.1 Agave tequilana
GGATAGAACCTATCCTGTAAAGATGTCGGTTGAGATATAACCGAATCTAGTCTTGGTTCGAACTTGGGTGGTGATGTGTTTCTAGTTAATCTAGATGAATTAGGGTCTCTTGATCACACTTGCATATACAAACATAATCACAAATAAGTTCACCAATAGTCAACAAGAGTAAACAACCAAGCCTTATCTAAGAAAATCTTGACCTAGACAACTCCTAACTGGTTGATTGTCCACCGGAGGTATAATGCAGACTTTGACAATAAGCTAATCAGCCAGGTCTGGGCAAGATTGGTAGGAGGTATCCGCGCAAAAGCGACGGGCCTAGTTAAGCCAAACCACCAGCCTTCAGGGTTTCGTCCCTCAATCCCTTTCCTAGACACTGATTTGGCAGGAGTCAAATTCTAACACCTTCCCCCTTAGGATAATCTCCTAATGAGTTCGAGATGTCCCTAAGGCCAACGTCTATCAGATTTTAAATTAGGCTTAGGCTGTACGTACTTGGAGATGGTTGTGAGCTAAGGAAGGGTAATGACTTTCTCACCTTATCTTGATTTGGGTTTTGCCCTTAGAATTGATTGTGCAAAGTGTGCAAGATATAGGAAAGTAACATTCAAAAACAAATATCACCCAAGAATGTTTTCTAAACTATATGCTATGCATACATACCTTGTCTTCAGCTATCTTCAACAATAATTGTAAAATAAACGTAATTAGACAAATGCCTAGAATGCAAGTCTAAACGTTTTTTAAGTAATTAACAATCACAAAGATTACTGTTGGATTAAAAACAGGGAGTGTGATATAGTAAGAATAATAACACAAAAAAACTTTATTTTTGCAAGCTGTTAAAAAAACTTTATTTTTGCAAGCAATATGTCCTGCAAAAAAAAAGTTTTTAGTAGTCCAACAAAATTTCAACTTTTGCACTGCAATTTCTTGAAATTCTGTTTCCTACTTTTGAGAGTAGGGGCACAGAATAGCAAGTCTTTTCCTACAAAGCTTGAATGCTAAATTTGAATCTTGACTTCCCTAAAATAAGAGACCAAACTTGTTAGAAAACACTTACACTGTTCCCTCCCCAGCAACGGCGCTAAAAATTGTTCGTAAATTGAAAGTGATAAGAATTACCATGTAGCTTTGGGCTAACGGGTCGTGTCAACGAGGAGGAATTCGATAGAAGCTTTTCGGTATTTTTGTTAAGTGACAAAGAATGAAGTTGGTGTCTTTCTTTTAAGTTGAAAAAGAGAATGGAGAGAAGGGAAATGATTAAAAGAAAAATTGCAAATTTAAAGAAGGTTTGGGAAAAAGGTGATTTTTATTTATAAAACTTGAAGAGTGATTTATTATTTTTTTAATATAAGAAGAAGATCTGGGCTCACTATCTCACTACTCAACGATGTGTTCTTCTCTTGAAATTCTTAATGCCTCAACTTGCTCATAGGAAAAAAACTTAAGCTTGAGTTTAGAAAGTTTTAAGCAAAGCAAATAAGATAGTTTGGAAAAATTAACTCTTTTCTTTATGAAATCATCTTGAGTCGAATGTTAAATCATCAAGTATTTCAAGTATGAAATAAAAACAAGTTCAAGAGAAGTTTTAAAAGAAAGAGAAGTTTAGAAATTCAAACTCATCCTCATGTGCCTTCAAGAACACTTTCAAAGAAGAAAGGTTTTAGTTTAGGCATGCAGATAATTCATTGGGTCTTTTCATCAAAACCATTCAAAAAGAGGAGGTATCAGAGAGAGGAACAATAGTGAGCCCAGAAAATGAATTTAGCTACTCATGGAAGATGAAAAATAATACATGTAAATTAAGCAAAACATACCCGTGAATTGGAGTGGAAGAAGAGAAAGCTTGATCCTTTTATTGAAGTCACTTAAATCTTCAGATTACAATCACTCAATTCCTCTCTCTCACTGGTATTTGAACTGAACTATAAATTATAAAACAAAGATACAACATCTATACTATCTAACAAAGAGCCTAAACCTTAAATAACAAAGAGAAAAACTAAAGCTAAGTTCTAGTCCCTTTTTCAGTACAAAACCTTGTCTTTATAGGCAAAAACCCGGAGGGAAAGGAGTGAGGAGATAAGGGGAGCAAACGCTCCCCATATCTCCACCAACAAGCCACAGATCCGTGGCTTTAGCCGCGGATTCGTGGCCATTGATGTGGCCAAATGGCCACATCCTGGTGGAGATCAGGCTGGCGTGGGATTTGGCTCTCTTTTATTTGGCTGGATTCACTGTTTGGCTTTGATTCGAATCTGATCTTCGGTGGTTCTCAAGCTAACCGATTTGAATTTATAAAACCAAATTAACCGATTTTCAACCTCTCTGATTTGCCATGATCTGTTCTGTTTTTCTGATTTCGAATTAATTCTGAAATAAATCAGAATTTGATGAGCTTTTGGGCTTGTTTCTCTTCCCTTTCTTTTAGCAATGAGCCTGCATTTTATAAAGAAAAATAAGACTTTATTAATAGGATTTATTAGATAATAAACATGGTAATGTGACAATATATATGCAATATATGTGACTGATCATTCACCCACCTCTTGGTGATTTACAATTGGTATAAGAGTCTAATCTCTAGTATTTGGTTTAACCACCTTAGAAAGATCCTTATTTAGGCTATATTTGTTGCTCATTCATTTGCATATTTGTTTTCATGACACCACATGACTTTTTTAGCATTAAGTCTCTAGTTTGATGGGTTGAATTTTTCAATATGGTAAATAAAGGTGACCATATTTCTTAAGTCTCTAGGATATAGGGTTGCAAAGGCCGTCATTAAGAAGTTTGTAGAATCTAACAGTGATGAGGATATATGGTCTAAGGCAACCGCGAAGGATTATGAGGCCAATGCAAAGACACAATATGCATTGACATAAGCATTAAATGATGATGATATTTCATGTGTTATTAATTGTAAATTCGCTTTTGAAGTTTGGAATGATTTGATTTAACTCATGAGGGAAATTCTCAAGTCAAGAGGTCTAAAATTGATTTACTTTGTTCCCAATATGAAATTTTTATATGCTTGATATTGAGACTATTGATGAAATACTTTCTCGCTTCATTAAAATCACTAACAGATTATCTTTCTTAGGTGATGAAATCGACAACGATCAAAAAGTGAGAAAAGTCATTAGAGCTCTTCCCAAGGCTTGGGAGGTCAGGGCAACGACTCTTAAGGAACTAAATGATCATGATGAGATGGACTTCTCCAGTTTCATTGGGAATCTTAAAACTCATGAAATGAAATGAAGGTGCGTGAAGGGAGAGAACCCTGTTGGCCAGAGGCCTTTCACTCTAATTTTGATGATGATTAACTCATGTAGTTATAGTTTACTAATAATCCTGTGATATTTAGTTTCAGATATTTGATCAAGATATTAGTAGGTGATTAGCTTCAACAAAGGTATTTTGGAGCCTTCACATGTTGATTCAAGAGCTCAAGCGTCAAGATCGCATCTAGTACTCGGTTGGAGTCAAGCTCGTTGGATCGCGTTTTGGGTCGAGTCGACTTGGAGAAGGAGTTCTACAAGAAGACCTCGGTTTGTTTAGTTAAGATTATTTAGATCTTATTGTAAAGATTAGATAGTGTTGATATGCTCAAGTTCACAATACACACACATATTTTAAGTTTGTTGGTTTTCGGTTTAACCGATATTGGTTTTCATGTCAAAAACATAGATATAAATATTTACATGTATATTGGATTCTATCCATATACAATATGCTTCAAAGTTGTTTCAATATCATGATTTTGTATTTACATGAGTTTTGGAGAAAACGGTTTTCCATTTCAAAAACTCTAAGTTAAGAAAATACCGATTTTGGTTTAAGGCAAAACTTTCATATTACAAAAATAATTCAAAATATTTGTAACATGTTTTGATTTTTACTCAAACATGTTTGTATATCAAAGAATATTACTGAACTTATTTTTGTAAATTTTTAGTGAATTTATGGGATTTAATTGGTAATAAAAAGATAAGTTTTTCAATCCTTAAATCCCTGGCCAGTTTGCTCTGACGGTCGACCGGACCAAGAGCTGGTCGACCGGTACGATCGACCGATGTGCACGAAGACGTGCACATGGCCAGCCTATCGGCCGGTCGACCGCGCGGTCGACCGACTGAGAGCACTCCACTCTCGGGTGGGGGCCGGTCGACCGTTGGTTATGCATGGTCGACGAGGCGGTCGACCGTAGGCACAACAGTCAGAAAAGTGACTGTTGGCCGGTCGACTGGAAGGACAAAACTGCCCTTTCCAGCTGCCAACGGGCAGAATTTTTGGTGGGCAGCCCACCTCTTTAAGCTGTTTTAGTTAACAATTTCAAGAGCAAAAATTCTCATCTTCTTAAGTGTTTTAACAGCAACTTTTAAAAGAGTTTTTGGTTTAAAATTTTTATCTTTATTTGTTTTTAAAGTGTTGAAATTTCAAAGAAAATAGAGTCTTTTGGGAATTGGTTTTTGATCTAAATTTCTATATCTATTTAGAGATTTTCCCAAGTGATTTCTTTGTTCAAAACACTTTAATTTCTCACACTTGAGCTTATCTATATATCCTATCTATTAGGATCTATTTTGTGGAAAAATTGGTTTGTGGTTGTTGATACCACCAAGTATTGTAAATCCTCTTTTATTTGTGATATCCCTCTAGTGAGAGGTGATTGTGTTGATATCCCTCTTAGTGAAGAGGTGATTATTAGAGTGATGGCTTTGTGCCTTATCCCTCTTGTGTGAGGTTGATCTTTTTTGGCTAAGTGCCCGTCCCTCTAAGTGTAGAGGTGATTTGAGTTGTGTCTTGCCTCTTGTGTAGATGTTGTATTGTTGGAGAGAGGAGTTGTGTACTCCCGGTTTGTATTACCCAAATCCTCAGTAGAGGTTCCCTGTGTGGGAAGTCCTGCGTGGACGATAAAGTGAAAATCCTTTTGTGTGAAGGCGGGGACGTAGAGCTGGGTGCTCGAACCTCGAAATATATCCTTATGTTTGCATTTGATCCACTATCTCTAACTTTCTCTTATATTGTGTATTGCATCATATTGTTCATATCATATATATATATATGCTTGGGTTTGATTGTGTGCCATACTTGTGTTAAACTAAGAGAGCTTCATATAGCACCTCAACTGTTATTCAGAGGAATCAAGAGGAGTTAGTTCAGAGCCCTTCACCGGGAATTCGGCTACACTCTTTGGTTACACTAAGTGTATTGTAATTAGTTTTTAAATTTCGTATTATTTGTCATTAGATTAGCCTTACACCTATTCATCCCCCCTCTAGGTGTATTTTCAAACCCGCCAAAAAGAAATCTATTGCTTTCAAGACGACTTCCTCAATTGTGAAAGATGAAGAGTCAATAAACAAAGACAAAGAAGACTTTGTCATGCTTATCCGGAGAGTGAGAAAAATATTTTACAAAAAGAAAAGAAAAAGCAACTTTCGAAGAACAAGATCTCAACGCAAGTTTAAAAGAAAGAAGGAGGAAATGTGTTCTTGCTATCACTGAAAGAAGATGGGACATCTTACTGCGGATTGCTCCTCACTTCAAGCTACAACTTCTAAGAAATTGCACAAGAAGAAGAAAGCCATTGTGGTGACATGGGATGACTCGGAGACCGATCCAATGAAGAAGAAATTGATACAGCAAATGTTTGCTTCATGACAAATGGGAAAGAATCGAATAAGGTGACCTTCGGACCTACTTTAAATGATGATGAACTTACCATGGATAAACTTGCTATATTTTTGAAGAACTTCAAAAAAGATATGAGATTTCAAAAATTCAAAACAAAAAGTTGAAAAAGAAATGAACTTTTGAAAAACAAATTGGATATTGTTTTCAAGGAAAAGAATGACTTATCAAGTTGTTTTGAAAAGACTAGAAATAATTTTGATGACCACAAACGTATTTGCAATGGTAAAAACCCTAATATCATTTTTGATAAAAATGAATTTGTGAGTATTCAAAATCAAATTGATGTTTTGAATTCTACTTTAAATAAGTGCGCCTTTTGCTCCTGGTTTTATTCGGTCGATCGGGTTGTCGACCGATGCTGCCCAACGGTCAAAAATATGCTCGCTGGCGGTCGACCGTAGAGTCTGTTTTGGCTGCTTTTCCACCCCTACGGCCATATTGTTTACTTTTTGTTTAGCTGTTAATCTTTAGTGGCTCTATTGGTTTTCTCTCTTATATTTTGATCATATATATATGAAACACTATAGACTATTAAGAATAATCATTCATTAAGATTTGTATTGATTTTATATCCAAGTTTTTGAGAGAATATTTTTCAAAAGGAGAAGTTTTTGAGCAAAATTTCATACAAAATTTCTCTAACTTTGATTCTCCGTTCTACTGATTTCAAAGCTTTTCTCACTACAATCTCAGAGCTACAAGTTATTGTCTTGGTTATAAGGATTATTTTTTAGCCCATTTTTGGTGATCCAGAAGAGATCTACTCACATCTTGTATTGAAGAGTTGTAGAGGTTGCGGCCTCAAAGTGAGCTTGCGGTTCGTTGATTGTAAGGTGTTGCGGGTTCGAGTGAGAGGACTTGCGGGTCTGGCTCGTTCTTATGAGAACATGTAGAGTGGTGATCTCGCGAGATCAAGAATAGTGCTAAACCTTTCACACAGTGAAGGCGGGGACATAGAGCGTTGCCCGAATCTTGAAACAAATTTTCTGACTTTACGATTGCTTGCTCTCTCTATCTCTCTACTGAACTCACTCTATACTCTGTTACATGCTTCAATTGATCTATTTTTATTGTTATTTATACTCTTGTGTTATACTATTATGTGTTGAGATTGGTTCTTATTCATTAGCAAATAATTTATTTAATTCCACATTATTTCCCATTATCCTATAGCCATCACCAGTCACCCCTTTAGGTAATTTATACGTCGCCTACTCCAGTTGAGTCAGCCTCCACACCCACTACTCTTGCTGCTCCATATCATCCGTCTGCTTTTCGTGGCCCTCCGAATCATAAGTCATCGTTCGTGGGCTAGTGAACCAAGGACAGCAGGCTCGTGGGTCCTCAATCAGACTCAAGAAGTTACATCTGGTATTGCAAAAAACTCAGACACGTGATTTCCACCCATCCGAACGAGAAAGGATCTATGGACTATATGCTTCCAGGTCCTTCATTGTTGCCTCTGCACCTACATCAGATTCGCAGCCCTCAGCAAGATCTCTCTCATCTAATCATCTCTTACAGATTGCATCATATCTTGCACAGAATATGGTTATCACTAAAGCGTCTCAAACTCCTAATTTAATTGATATGTCTGTGACCTCTGGAGGTCTATTCCTTAGATATTCGACTTAGATGACACTTATCACATGACCTTTAATCATCCTGTCCTTACACACTGATCACATATTTCTGATTCCACTTATATATACACTGCTAATGGTACACTTCTTACAGCCACCCAATCTGGTAACATTACCCTACTTCTGACCGTCAGGTAGACTCAGTTATCTTCTGTTTTTGGTATTCCTAAACTTATCATGCAATTATTATCTGTAGAAAAGATAACTGATTGTACTTATAACATCTTATTTATACCCACTTCTCATATTGTTTAGGATCACACAGGTCGAAAGATTCAAACAGGACGCAAGGTTAACGACTTATATCAGTTGGAATATCTATACCTTCCTTCATCACCACATCCCGCAATGAGTCTCTCAGTCACCTCCGATCTATGGCATCGTCATTTGGGCCATTCATCTAGTTCTAGGTTAAAAACTTTGTCTGTTTCTGATATGTTGGGAAGTTTTCAGTTTTCTAATACAAATAATTGTGAAATTTATCGTTTTGTAAAACAAACTGTTGTGTCTTTCACTTCTAGTAACCACATGGCTTCATAAATTTTTGACTTAGTTCACTCCAATATTTGGGTGTCCAGCACCCCTCTCATCTCTTCTAGTTACAATTATTATGTTTGTTTTATTGATGACCATTCTCGATACACATGAGTCTATCTTATGCACAATCGATCTGAATAGTTTCGAATCTACACTGATTTCACAAACATGATTCAAACCCAATTTCAAAAACGCATAAAAGTTTTTTTTCCCTAAAATGTTGAAATTTTAGTGCAATGACATGAACTTAAGAAAACCCATTATATGTATGCATATATGCCTTAATTTTACTGGCCATCCAGATTATTTATTCAACGTCTTTCCATTTTATCCGTTCCTATAAACACCGAGCTTGGAAGATGACAATACGAGAGGATTTCCCCATGCCCTACTTGTACTTTTCTAGATACCAAAGTAAAACTGTAACTTGACATCTCAGAGACATTTCATGAGATCTAGACAATGTCTGATGGAAACATGACCATATATACTGCCTTGCAAAGATAACAACAAGAGTAGCCAACAGCTCTTGGATGAAAACTCATTGCCCTCCAAATACCATTTGATAACGACTTCATTCTTCAATTGCAAAAAACCAAATACAACCACGAGCATTTGTCCACAATAGCTCACCCATTCTTGGCGTCTAACTATTCAAAATACTCACTAGAAGACTTCATGAAGGGAGGAATGTGAACAAAACTTACCTTTTTGCAGATAAATCACATATGCATGTTCTGTATTTTTCCCTAAATAACGAGAATCTTTTGATGATAGCTACTGATACAAAATAGCTGTCGTATCAAAAGGTATTCGGTGGAAACGCGTACACAAGATGCATTTGCGTTCAAACAAAGAGAGAGGAAGATCAAGGCTTTATATTGTCCCCAAGCTATTCAATTTTGGATTCAAGTTTTTTTGATAAAATAATAATCTAAGGGTATGTTTGGATATGGAGTTTAAAAAATTATACTTATTTTAAGTGACAATATAAATTATGCAAATTATCTTTAGTTTGTAAATTCATACCTCCAGTTATTCTACCTCTAGTTTTACAAGAATCTCGTTCGCAGATGCTCAAGCTGAGGAAAAGAAGAATGCGCAAGTCTATTCTCTAAAACGGAGTGAGTCGACTGGGCAATATCATCCCACAAGAATTTAACCGAGGGACCTCGGAGAAGCACACACCGGGCCTGACCACGGGGTGATATCCTCTTCCCAAACAGGTCCTTATTAGTATAACTACAAACTCTTGATTGTTATCTGACATTTAGATATAGTTACTTAGATCTTATCAAACAAATCTAGCTACCTTAATTATAAATATAATGATAAATACACTATTTCTTGTGCATTATACAAATGAAATCGAGATTTTATGTGTGTATGTCTAATTCTCTCCCTTATTTCACATAGGATTCTTAAATAGATACCACTCTTTCTTGAGCCCGGACTAATATTGAGATCTACATGGACCCCAACTCAGCAAATTGTTGACACTTCATTTACACTTTCTAGTAGTTAATTAGATGGCAATAATACTTTTATGTAACCGTTTTGGTTCAAAATAATAATAATAATAATAATAATACTTTTTATGTCCAAGCTTAGCCGTCCTAATTTTTAATTTTTTTTTTTTTCATTGTGCATCACACACGTGGGCGTCCATATCAAACTTCTTCCACTTGGTAATTAAGCTGGTTTTGAAAAAAAAATAATTATTTTTTCTTAATCAAAGATCATAAAATATTAAGCTCTACCCAATCTCGAGAGAAACCCTAAATCCTAATCGGAATGTCTTTGGAATTGTCCCCCAAGGTATCGTGCTAAACAATAAAAAGTTGAAACAGCACACGTGTGTTCAAATGACGGAAATGCCCCACGTTGAGTAATCTAGAATCTGTAGTTTGACTTCATTGACCGCGCCCAATCTTCTGTGGGAGGGTGGGGCCCGCTTTGGCTTCCCGTGACTATGGTAGGGGGTAATTTAGGAAAGTCGGGTTTGGTGGCCCCGCGGCGGAGTTTGGGGGTCACGTTGGTGGTCTCGAGTTGTTGTTTTTTTAAGAAAAAATATTCATTATTT
>JAVJIF010012929.1:0-78624 GCA_038442645.1 Agave tequilana
ATATATCATCTTTACCCTACCCCTCTTCCCTCAAACGCAAATCTCCTCCCAGATCCGAACCCTCTCTCCCAAGCGCCGCCCTCAGAATTTTCCCGAGCCTCTGCTGCCTCCATCCAGCCGCGAATCCGCAACCAGAGCCGCAGATCCGCGGCAATCCTGAGCTTTCTGGAGCGCCGCCAAATTTTCCTCCGGTCGATTTTTACTTCTGGTGGCGAATCTGGTGCCCCATCTCCCAGAATCAGTCCCCTGTGCCCTCTGCAAACCCGAACTTTCCCCCCACGTACTCCGGGGCGGTTGAATCTTGATCTCTCCAATTTTATTGCTTTGATCCTAGATTATTAGCATGGCACCTTTGATATTTGCTGAGAAAGACTTTGGGAAAATATTATGTGATCCGAATGGTATGGCCATATGTTTCTAGATCGAATTAGGGCTTGGGATTGGTATACGTTGTGTACGATAACTCTGAGAACGATGCATTTTATTGTCCCGAATTGGTGACAATGTTCTACACTAATATTGACCATGCATCTGTTGACACACACACTTACCAATTTACCGTGCACATGCCCCTAGGCGACTTGTTTCATCACTCTTCCTCTTCTTGAGGACACACACAATGTTCCCATTCACCTACAGCACAGCGATCCCCTCCACTAACGATTATATGACACTCATGGGGGCTCGCTGCACTGAGCAGGACCGCGGGCTAAAGGCCAGCACTACCTTTAGGACGTACACTGCGTTGGACGCTGGATCCAACGTAACATTTTAGGGCTGGACCACACAACTTCCTTCAATCGCCAGTGTTGCAAATAATTCATGATTTGATGACCCGGTAACACACGGTCTGCTTAAACAAGGTCATCTTTCACGCAATCATAGCCAACTCTTCCGGCACCCGTGGTGCCAAACACTCTCACCCTGTTTTGATTACGCGTCTGTGTAAGACTTTCCTACCGGACGCCGTATTTGATTCCTTTGACCGAGTGTTTGTGGCTCCAGAGAGACCCACTAGTTCATATAATAGTTGTTTGCATGCGGTCTGGACACCTAGTGCCCAGCCCGAGACTGTACTTGTGGCGTCCTCTTCGGAGGAGAGTTTAGACGAGAGAGATGATCCTGCATTTTTGGCAGCAGGACCCCCCAACAGACTCACGTGCCTTCATGTCCACCATCTGGCGTGGCATGAAGAAGATCTTTCGGGGGCAGGTTCGTCTGAGGAAGAAAGTAGAGGAGCAATCCTCTAGGTTGGACAGTATAGAGGCTGAGCTGAGACGTTCGCAGTCGGCTGGACCTAGCACCACTGCTGGTCCAAAACGACGACGGGAGTGATCATTATCCTTTACCTATTTTTTGCATATTCTTATCTTGCATACATTGAGGACAATGCATGAGATAGGTATGAGGGGGTAGATTCTAACCTAGGATTTTTATCTTTCTTTTTAGGATTTTTATCTTTCTTTTTAGGATTTTTAGATTTTACCTTTCTTTGTAGATTTGCTATTTTCTTTTAGATTTTACTTTTTTTTTAGAAAAAGATTAAAAAAAAAAATTTGATCAATGTTTAAAGAATCAAGCTTGACTTTAGGAATTAAGGAAGCTCTTAACTAAGATTTCTAATTATAAGTCGAAAAGAGGAGTTTTGTTGGATTTTTAGATTAAGTAATAAAGGATAAGAAAGATTACTAGATTTTAATTCTTTCTTTAGGATATATACATTAAACATATTGAAGGATTACTCACAAAGACTTTGTGACTTATTTACATATATATATATATATAATAAAAAAAAAGAGAAAAAAGAGAAATATATATATATAAATAATACTTAGCCACTAATTAAGCTGGTTAGCCGTGGCTCAAGAAGCATGGCAAGTCACGCCTAAGGTGGTTAAGTCCTTAGTATTCATGGCCTAGTTACTCGAGTCATCGAACCCGAGGGATGTTTTCTCATCTGGTGCCTAAGACCGACTGGTTTGGGAGTCATCAGTAAGAGGCTCGCTACAAGGGTAAATTAGAAAGCCTAAGAAATGCTAAGGAAATGTAAATAAATAAATAAATAAATAATAAAAAAATGTTATATATATTAGTAAATAAATGAACTTAGTCTGAGAAAGATCCTTCATATTTATAGATGTATATATACTAGGATTGATGCAAAATCTAGTTTTTGATCTTTTTCTTAAAAACTTAACCTAAATTAAAAACAAAAACTCTAAATAGACGCTTATAAGAGGAATGACAAGTTTAGGGTAACCTGAAACCTATAACTCAAGTAAGAATCTTGAAAACATGGATCAAAATTTTCACTAACACTTTTATTTTTTCTTTATGAATTTTGTGGGGTGCAATCCGCTGAAAACCCTCAGGAGACAACACTCCTCCTCTAGGGTAACGTAGAGGTTTAACGGCTTGTTGCACGTGCTCAGTGCAATCGTGTCACCTACGAAAGTGGTGTAATAATCTAGTTAGGATTTTCTTTTTCTTTCTTTTTTGCTCGGGGACGAGCAAAAGCTAGGTATGGGGGTGTGATTATAGTTCATTTTTGCATCATCTTCCACCTCTATATTATGCATATTATCAATAAAATTGGTTTTTTCCTCCTTTTCTCTCTATTTTTGTAGGTCCATATTTTAATGGAGAAGAGGCCCACAAATCTATGTAAATATCAAAATAAAAGGATTAATTAAAGGCCTAAAGAGAAGCCCAAAAGAATAGCCAGTTTCTGGATTCATCCATGCGCCCAGTCAGCCTTCTAGAAGCGCCAACCTGGATAACAACCTGTAACAAACCAGCGACAGAAATTGCTGGCATAACGGCCTAGATTCTGCCGCGGAAACGCGGCTCTGGCCGCGTATCCGCGGCAGGATCTGGCCGTTGGGGCTGAGATTTGATCCGACGGTTCAGATTTGGAAGCTGATTCTTCTGAGGCCTATAAATAGACCATCAGGGCTAGTACGAGAGCCAGAGGAGAGACTAGGGGAAAGAACTTGTATTTTGAGAGAGAGTGTAGGGATTCTCTCTAGGTTTTTAGTTCTTGTGTATTCCTCTTCTTCCTCCTAGAGATTCTGTAAAAGAGAGAAAAGAAAGTGTTTGAGAGCTTGTAAGCAAGGAGGTGACATCTTTTCAAAGCAAGGATTAATCAAGCTTTCTTCTCTTCTTTACGATTTCTAGTGCATTGCTTTACTTTCTTCTTACTTTACTTCATTTGCACTTCTACTTTTACCATGAATTGTTGCTTGCTTTCTCTTGTAATGGATAGCTAACTCTCTCTAACATGACTAGCTAACAACTAACATTGCTAACTTCTAACTCTTGGGTGATTGCTAATTTCTAACTTGCAATGTTAAGTCTCTTTTGATCTCCAATGAAAATGAGTTGTGTTCATTATTGGGAAATGCTTGTTAGACATCCATATGATTCATGTGAGCCTCATTTAGAGCCTTGTCTTTAGAACAAGTGCCTTGATGGAACATGGAGATGGATTACTAAATTTGCTAATGGTTTGTAGAACACTTTTCTTAATTCAAAGCTAGCTTGTATATGTCTTGAATGACTAATGAAACTTGTATCTTCTTCCTTAGCAACCCTTTGAGTAGCACTCCTTGATTCCACCATGAAATTCATCTCGGGAGCCGATGAATCAATGAGGCTACAAGCTAAGACCGAGAAGAACACTCATCTTCCAAGTGGGACATACTTGACCTAACAAGCAAGTCATATCTCTTGCCAATGAATCCACATGAGGCATGCATCACCCATGAGCTTAGTAAGCAATTTAGTAAAGTTAGCTAGTCAGGGCCTTTCTCATTCTAAAGTTTTCCAAAGCTTCCTTCACTAGTTTTCTTTCTAGCAAGACAACTTTCCAAAGTTCTTTTTCATTCTCTTTTACATCGGTTTTTCTTTCCATACAACCAAATCACAAAAATTTCTTCTTTTACTTTTCCATGTTGTTTTTCTTTTTGAACATAGAAGAATCTTTGCTTTCTCTCTCTTTGATTCATAACCGCAAAGCTTTTATCGTGAGCTCTCCCTTAGGATCGACCCGTATAGCCTATGCTATTACGGTGATTTGGAAGGAGCATATTAAACATACATTTTCAGAGTTTCGAGCACTACAATCCAACAAGAAGGTTGACTCTAAAACCCTCTCTCTGACTTGAGTAAACTCTTCTCCTTTTCCAAACACTAAGTTAGCTCAACACTTAGCCTCGCATGAGTCCAAGGGGATAGCCTCGCCTGAGAGGCTAAGTTTGTCTAACTTCGCATGAAGCTCTTCATAGCTCCATAGAGAGCTAACTTACAGCTTCGCCTGAAGCTAATTCTAGCTTCGCCTGAAGCTTTCTGGATAGCTTCGTATGAAGCTCTTCATAGCTCCATAAGAGCTAACTTACAGCTTTACCTGAAGCTAATTATAGCCTCGCCTGAAGCTTCTTGATAGCTTCGCATGAAGCTTTTCATAACTCCACAGAGAGCTAACTTACCGCTTCGCCTGAAGCAATTATAGCTTCGCCTGAAACTTTCTTGATAGCTTCGCATGAAGCTTTTCATAGCTAACTTATAACTTCGCCTGAAGCTAA
This sequence comes from Agave tequilana, assembly GCA_038442645.1. NCBI lineage: Eukaryota > Viridiplantae > Streptophyta > Magnoliopsida > Asparagales > Asparagaceae > Agave > Agave tequilana. The sequence continues at coordinate 4,584 of JAVJIF010012929.1, forward strand.
CTTATAGCCTCGCCTGAAGCTTTCTTGATAATTCGTATGAGGAAAGTAACCGCCCCATTAAGTTAGTGGGGAGAGTTAATGAGTAGTTACACCCATGATCCCTCATTAAGAGGAGACAATCAAGAGAATCATAACTCTTTATTGCCTAGCGGGGGGAGTTACATCTATGATCACTCATTAAGAGAGACAATCATGGGAATTATAACTTCCTATTGCCTAGTGGGAGGAGTTACACCCATGATCCCTCATTAAGAGGAGACAATCAAGGGAATCATAACTCTCTATTGAGCCTATAAATAGCCTACTAGTAGTTTAGGCTTAGGGGCTTGAAGAAAATTCAAGTTCAAGAGGCTTTTGGAAGAGCATAAGCTTCTTTGGTGGCTAAAAGCTTAAGCCAACAAGAGATCTACTCTCTTACTTCTAAGAATTCAGAGAATCACTTCTCTAATCCTACAAGGATAAATTCAGGGTGTTTATACCCTATGATCTCTCTCTCAAGGAATCTCGAACCATGCGAGAAGGAATTCCAAGCTGTAGCATTCGAAGATCAATAGCTCGCACGTCAAAGGATAAAGTGATCGCGCGCTGATCAGATTCCTACCAGCATACTTTCCCAGAAATCTCAAAGGAGATCTACCTGTAATTTTTTTTTGTTAAGAATTAAATTTCGCTCTTCGATCACTTTTTATAAGTTTTCCCTGATCAATTTTCAATGAAATAAGACAGCGACTCTGTTGGAGAAAGTATTCTCCACTGCTGAGAATCAAGTGTCGCAATGCGATGATCAGAGCTTCAGGTTTATTGCTGAGACGTTGGTCGTTCAATTAACTAAGAGAGTTTTGAACAACTTCTCTCTGGGGTAGCACAAGCCTCCCACATGTGCGCAAGCACAGGGAGGTTAGTGTAGTAAGAGCCCCTCTGGCTACCTCTTAGAAGCAAGTATCTGTTGAGACAAATAAGGCTCTCTGCAAGCCTATTACAGTCTCAGGCGAAGCTAAACAGACTCTATGAGAGTCTAGCACAGTCTCAACAGAGACTAACATAGCCCCGTGCCAGCATGTTAATACTGTGCGCGAAGCTATAAAGGTTCCTTGTGAACCTAAAACAGCCTTTGCTAAGGCTATGTGGATTGCAAATCTTAGTCTCATGCGAGGCTAGAGATAGATCTCTTGATTCAGCTTCCTGCGAAGCTAAAATAGTCTCTAACTGCAAGACTATTTCAGCTCTACACAGAGCTAAGCCCCGCATGTCCCGCGAGGCTAAGGCTATAGCTCTTTGTCATAACAGCGAGGATACTGCAGCGACGCTTACATCATCAGCACAATTGGGCAGTGCTAGGCTCATTGCTAGCGGCAGAACTAAAGCACTAAATGCTCATATAGTTTCATCACGTGAAGCTAATTCAACTCTTTACAGAGTTCAACCTCGCCTATCACGCAAGGCTAAGGCCAAGTACTTCTGTGTGCTAAAAGCATTGCTGATTCAACGTCGCTCCCACTGATAGCACTAAGTGCTAAAAAAAGTTCTTAGCCGTAAGCTAGAACTAAAACACTAAGTGCTAAGGATCTTAGCCGCGAGGTTAAAAATGAAGCACCATTGAGTGCTTGCAGCGAGGCTATTTCAGCCTCGCTCACAAGAAGAGCTCTGCGCAACAGAGCTAAGTCACCTTCAAAGCCAGGGCTAAAAAAAGTAGATTCGCCTTGCGAAGCTACTCTTTCTGGCAAAACTACTCTAGCTTCACCTATCATTAAATAGAAAGCTTTGAGAGCTAAGCTCAGGGTTCTCAACCCAAGCGGGCTAACATTCAATTTCCCCGACTTTTCATATTAGATCAGTTGGACTCAGGTAACATAGACTTGCGGGATTATCTGAGCAACAAGTGAAAACTCCGCTCTGAAGAGTCAGTTCAAATCTCGCCATCCCAGTGCGGAAAGCGGGGGTCAATCTGTGATGGTACATTCTATCCACTGTTGTTTGGGACTAATCCCTACAACTTCTCCCAAGCCAGCAATCGGTGTTCAATCGGTTGTCAGTTCAAACTTTTGAGAGACCCAAGTCTCGAAAGAAGAAGACAGTGAAGGTGCCTCACCTCGCAACTGCTTCTGTCAACATGATAAGCAGAGGAAGGGATCTACTACGATCTCAAAGAAGAAAACAGGGGGTTCACACTCCCTCATTCAGTTCTCCAGGGCCTGACTATAACCCCAGTTTAGGTTAGGTTCTAGTCAAATAAAAGGGTGCCTTCCAAAGTACAATACCCTATAATTATGACAACCTTCTTTCTTAGAAAACTATGTTGCCAGAACTATTGAGACACCAATTCCAATGGTCTGATGAAAGAAGCCAGCGGCTATGCTTCCTCCGCCATCATCAGTTCTGTGCAGACAAGTTTTGTATTAGCCACATGGCTAATAACAACAATGATGGTAATCTCTGTCATCAGATGGAGGCACAAGAGCATACTTTCAAGGTCTAGCAAGAAGCCTTGGAAAACATCTAACAAATATTGGTTCAGCTCCTGACAAACCAGAATAATGATAACACAATCGGTAGTAATTACGAAAATGAGGAGAACAACGATAATGAACCTCCCAAGACTGATCATTCAAAGAAAGACTCTTCAAACGATGCCAAAGTGATCAAAGGCATCCAAGCTCAGATCGCATCCCTGGCCTGAAGGGATGAACTAAAGAAAGTAAGGGCAGTCCGTCCTTACCCCTTGGAATAGGATTCAGTCCCATATTGCCGAAGTTTAAGCCACCAACATTGCACTCGTATGATGGCAAGAGCTCGCCAAATCAGCACATTTACTACTTTCGATCGCAAACCGATAATGTAGTAGGTAATGATGCTATCATGGCCAGACTGTTCATTGGCACCTCAAGGGGGTAGCTTTTGATTGGTTCAGGAGTCTCCCCGTGAACTCTATCAATTCCTGGCTCAACTTGAAAACCCGGTTCCTCTTCCAATTCTACGAGGATGATACCAAGGTGACCATGGACACACTCCTTTCGGCAGTCCACAAAGGAGGAGAATCTGTACAGGATTATATAGAAAGATTTCGCGATCTTTCTCTCATGTGTCCTGCAGGTATGCCTTTGCCTATATTGCTTCATACGTGTAGCATAACTTTCTCGACAAAGTAGAAGTTTGCATGGGCGCCGTTAAAGCCCACACTTGAAAGGAGCTTATTGAACAAGCTAAGATAGCTGAAAAATCAGCTAAAAAGTTTGAGACCCCCAAAGCAGATGGGGAATCAACAACAAAAGCTATGACACAGCTGAATCTTCTGATACATTAGCATTGGAGTTATATGGAGGAACTCGATCAAAGAAAGGTAACTCAACAGGACTTCGGAGTATCAGAGACAATACTCTTTCAAAGATAAGCATGTGATGACACTTTTTCACTTGCTCAACAAAAGCAACAAGCTCAAGTTGCTAGAGGTTAGACGCCCAGACGAAGTGGGATGAACGAATGATCCCAACTATTATCTTTTCCATAGGATGGTTCATCATCCTACTTGCAGGTGCAATGTCCTTGAAGACAAAATTCAAGTACTGATTTAAGCAGGTGTTTTGACTTTGAAGTCAGAATATAAAAAGGCCACTGCCTAACTTCTATCCTGAAAGGATTATGCAGGTAGTCAACTCTACTTCCAAAAGCCATGGGTCTTATCCCATCAATGGCTAAAGCAATGGACTCAACCAGTCCAAAGCTAAAGGCAAATCTTGTAATGTCTCTTGCAATAGATGACACTACATCAGCAACTCCTCTCACAGCTCTGAAGAGGAGATAACCGTCTCAACCACTATTTGATAGCCGACAGGCACTAGGTCCGTTAAATAACTCGCGACAGTACAACCTGACCCTGACGAGACACAACAGTCAACGATGTCGGGAAACCGCAGGGGGTTGGAATATGTCATTCCACCAATCAAATGAGACAACCTTTCGTAGTAGAGGTAGTCTACTCGAGTGGAGCTTATCGCCTAGTGAATCCAAACGGTAACATGCCCCTGATGCCAATCGATGACAAGTGCTATTTATGATCACGATAACACTATACCTCTGATCAAAGAAGTACTATACATGATCATGTTAACATTACACCTCTGATCATCAATCAGACTCGTCTGACTGTTTCATCTCCTCAAGGAGTCCCTTTTTACAGGTGGAATCAATTTCAACCATCTTTGCATTCTTCTTTCGGCAAATCAATTCGGCTTCACGATGATCTTGAATGAGCTGAATTCATCAAAGAAGGTTCGTGATGCATCCTTGCAAACTTTTCTAATATTTCCACATTCATGTTCAGATTCGATAATCAGCTGTGACTAAAGTCTTAATTATGACGAATAAAAGTGAAACTCCACGAGGAATCTCTACTTACTCGATATTTTCTTATAAGGTTTGTACTCCATATCTAGATAATAAGATCAGCTGAGAACTAGAGTCTTGATGAACAAAAGGTGACGCTCCACGAGAAATGTCAATCTACCCGACAAATTTTTCGTGAAGTTTAGACTTAACTCTTTAATCCCTAGTGAGATTTTAGAGGTCACAGTGGAATACAGAAATGTTCACTTCATGTGACACGATCTGAAGCTTTCAGTGAATAAGGCTAGAGGAAATATTAAGTTCTAAGCTTAATATAAAATCCGCAACAACTCATCATACTGAGGGGAATAGCATGGCTAGCCCAACTCAAATGGTAGTTGGTGAAGACATACCAAATTCGTTGACAGCTGAGGATTTGCTAAAAATCAAGGGACCTGGTCCTGCTTTTCTCATCAAAGTCCCCTACCAATTCCCGTCCATGGAATGGTAGGACCACAAAAGACTATCATTTTCCCAATAACAGATCAACTGTCATGCTTAAAGCTCACGTCTCTAACAGTAAAATCTTTGAGTATCCTGACAGATCTTGCTATATCCCCAGTAGATCAAACTCCACTTGTCATTCTCTTCAATAGAATGACAGGTCCACTCAAAATGCTATTATGTTCAAACACCTCTACCTGTAAATGAATCCTTGTCAAGTTAACATCACACCTCTGACAAGTTGCTTTACAAATCCCAAGCAGAGAAGCTGTCACGATTACTTCTGACAAGATCTCCTTTCAAATTCCATTGCAAGGGATTTGGTTGCTACATTAATGATTACCTCTGACAATTTTTAGGGATTATCCTTTCCTATTGAATCCCCACAGAGTTCTTTTTGTCACGTTAATGATTACATCTGACATATAATCTCTTATATGATTCATTTTCTAACTCTCCAGTGAGTTTCTGATAAACCATCTCAGAGCCTATTATTTCCCTTTTCAGTCCCCAATCGACTTTCCTGGTCGTCACGTAAACATATACCTCTGACAATTTCTTTCAGATAATTTTTGAAGGAAATACAATTTTCCCATGGAGTTTATGATCAAGTCCTATTTCTCCCAGTGGAATTGCTTCTTCTACCGTCATGTCCAGCTTGTCACGTCTGAATGGTAAATTCTGAGTTTGGTAGTTTCTCAATTGGTCATGTCCATAATACTTCTGAACCGACAGATAATCAAGTCTCATCTTCTAGTCCAGTAAAGACTACTCCTTTGCCACTATATCCAGTTCGCCACCTCTGAACGGCAGGGCTCTTAGTCTAGCAACTTTCATCGGTTATGTCCATATTACCTCTGAACCCAACGGATGCCTAGATCTCTCCCCTTTTATGGTACTCAAACTGTTATGTCCAATTTAACACCTCTGAATAGACGAGTCCATAACTTTGCTCTCCTTTCCCCTTAAGGGCTGGGAGTTCTTGCTGTCATTTTAATACGACTGCCTCTGAACAGTGAATTACGAATCTGGTGTCTCTTAGTGGTCATGTCCATATTACTTCTGAACCGACGGGTGCTCAAATCCAATTCACCCTTGTAGTCCCTAGTGGGCTAGCTGCTAAGTTAATGCGACTATATCTGGCAGCGGATTCGGAGTTTTGGTGTGTCTTAGCCTATAATGTCCAGTTTATCACCTCTGAGTAGACGGGTCCCATAACTGGATTCACCTTCATTTCATCATCATGTCTAGATTATCACCTCTGAATGATAAACTCTAAGCTTTGTGGCTTCTCAATCGGTCATGTCCAGTTCATCACCTCTGAACAACAGATAACCAGTCTCCCTTTTTGTTTACTGTTATGTCCAGTTCATCACCTCTGAATAGTAAACACTCTGAGTTTAGTAATTTCTAATCGTTATGTCTAGTTCGTCACCTCTGAATCGATGAATATCCAATCTCACCTTTCTTTATCGTTATGTCTAGTCCGTCACCTCTAACGATAAGGCTTTATGTCTGGTGATTCTTAATCAGTTATGTCTAGCTCATCACCTCTGAACTGATGGATATCCAGATCTAACTTTCCAGTTCGGTAGGGACTCTTCTTGCTGTTATGTCCAGTTTATCACCTCTGAATAACAACCCTCTTTTCTAGCGATTCCGAACCTGTTATGTCCCCATTACCTCTGAACAGACAGATTCCTAGATCTGCTCCCTTTTTCCCCAGTGAATTCTCATACTCAGACTGATTTTATCATGTTCATAACCTCTGAATAATTTTCAGTCATAGTTCTAATTTCTTTGGGGAATTCTACTTGGTGAATGCTCTCCCTTTGAACACCCGAGGTAATTCAAAGTATTTCAAAATCCGAACCATCCCATTACGGATTTACAAAACTTTGAAGGAGGTTTTGTTGACACTCTAAAATAACAAACTCTCAGACAGCTTTTCAACTGGTCTGAATGATATCTAACTTATCAACATTTACAAAAGACAAGCCGCAAACAAGCTGACGACCAGTTTCTGCCCATCCCCGATGGACAAATCAGCAACTTGAACTCTACTGATCCAGTGAAGCGACAGTAAGCCAAGGTTGCCTTTGAAGAGACCTAAGCAGGCCTAAGATGCTAAGTTAGTTCAACACTTAGCCTCACATGAGTCCAAGGGGATAGCCTCACCTGAGAGGCTAAGTTTGTTAAGCTTCGCATGAAGCTCTTCATAGCTCCCCAGAGAGCTAACTTACAGTTTCTCCAGAATCTAATTCTAGCTTCGCATAAAGCTTTCTTCATAGCTCCACAGAGAGCTCTTACAGCTTCTCCTGAAGCTTTCTTGATAGCTTCGCATGAAGCTTTTCATAGTTTCATAGAGAGCTAACTTACAGCTTCGCCTGAAGCTAATTATAGCTTTGCCTGAAGCTTTCTTGATAACTTCGCATGAAGCTTTTCATAGCTCCACAGAGAGCTAACTTACAGCTTCGCCTGTAGTTAACTTATAGCTTCACCTGAAGCTTTATTGATAGCTTTGCATGAGGAAAGTAACCGCCCCATTAAGTTAGTGGGGAGAGTTAATGGGTAGTTACACACCATGAGCCCTCATTAAGAGGAGACAATCAAGGAAATCATAACTCCTTATTGCCTAGTAGGGAGAGTTACATCCATGATCCCTCATTAAGGGGGGCAATCAAGGGAATCATATCTCCCTATTGCCTAGTGGGGAGAGTTACACCCATGATCTCTCATTAAGAGGAGAAATCAAGGGAATCATAACTCCCTATTGAGTTTATAAATAGCCCACTAGTAGGCTAGACTCAGGGGCTTGAAGAAAATTCAAGTTCAGGAGGCTTTTTGGAAGAGCATAAGCTTCTTTGATGGCTTAAAAGTTTAAGCCAACAGGAGATCTACTCTCTCGCTTCCAAGAATCAGAGAATCACTTCTCTAATCCTACAAAGATAAATTCAGGGTGTTAATACTCTAAGATCTTTCTCTTTCAAGAAATGTCCAAAACCAGGCGAGAAGGAATTCCCAAGCAGTAGCATTCGATCGATCGCTCACATCATCAAAGAGATAAAGTGATCGCGCGCTGATCAGATTCCTACCGGCATAGTTTCTCAGAAATCTCAGTGGAAATCAATCTGTAATTTTCTTTTTGGTAAGAATTACTTGTAATTTCACTCCTCGATCTCTTTTGTAAGTTTTTCCCGATCAATTTTCAATAAAAAACAGTCGATAATCCTTAGCTACTAATCTAGCCTTGTACTTATTGATAGATCTATCGGGTTTTACTTTTCTTTTGAAAATTCACTTACTCCTATTTACTGCCAGGAGGCAAGTTTGCTAATTTTCAAGTATTATTGCTTAGGATAGATTCTATTCGCTATTTATAGCTTCTTTTCACATTTGTGCTTCTGGGTAGACAATGAAAATCACCTAGAGGGGGGGGAAATAGGTGATAATGCTAATCAATGGACAAATTAAAAAATTAAGATGTAACAAACACCACACAAGATGAATGAAAGCAAGTAAATATAGCAATGATGATGATAAGCAAGTAATAAGTGCAGGAATGTAAACCAATCGCAAACACAAGGATATGTTATCGAGGTTCGAGCACCCAGCTCTACTCCCCGCCTTCCCCAGAAGGATTCTAGCTACTTCCACTATATCAAAGAAATCACAATTACACCGGAGTACCCAACTCCACAATCTCAATTACAAGCAATTTCTGAGTAGTCAAAAGACCACAAACTCTCTCTTTCAAATGTCTCTTCCCTTACAAAAGGTCCTTAGAGAACAATGAGTAGGAATGAAGCTCTTGTTGTAAGTGAAGAAAGAAATTAAATCAGAGAGTATTTCAAAAACCACTTCAGAAAATGAGAGAGAATATCAGCACAAAAATCAAGAAACAAATCTCTTTTGAAAGCCTTAAACTTTTGAATTTTCTTGCAAAAATTGTTGTAAACAACTCTCCCCAAACACCCCTATTTATAGGAGAGGGCTAGGGTTAAGGGATAATACAAACTTAAGGTTAATTAAGTCATATTAGGTTTGAAATATATCCCTAAATCAAATTTAAACACAAGAAGACAAAATAAAACAGCTCATTAAAAACTGCCCGTTACTATTCAACGGATAGTTCGGTCGACTGGCCGGTCGACCGCACGTTCAAAATTTATGACCGTCGCAGGCCAGCGGTCGACCGCCCGTCGACCCAATCTATCCGAGAGCAGACTGAGTTACAGTCGGTCGACCGTGCGGTCGACCGCAAATACGTGCACACTGATACATGTACACCCAGAGCTTCAGTCGACTGGGCCGGTCGACCGGCCAAACCTGACATAGGTCCGGTCGACTGTCCAGTCGACTGGCTCAGGTCAAAAAACAGGTTTTGGACAGAAAATTAAAGGGATTTTGATTTTGACAAAAATACTTTTGAACAGGGATTAGCATAAAACATAAATATATATCTGTAGGCAAAATCTTGTATGCAAAATATTTTTGTATAAATTATAAGAAATTATTTTGGATTAAGTATGTGCGCAAAAACGTGTGTGATAGAGCTTCAAACCTATCCACTATTCTTTAACAAACTATAAAACTAAAAATAAAATAATTAAAGACTTCTTGAGCAAGCTTCAAGTCTTTGAGCCATGCAATCCTTGCTAGAGCCTTCCTCTTCTATCTATGATCCTTCCTTGATGTGCAATATGCCTTCATAGCTTTATGAACCTAGAAGTTGTTGCAATAGCAAGCAATGCTCTCCAAACATGGTACTTATCCTGAAACTTATCTTAAGCAAATTCATTAGTACCAAATAGCTCTTATTTGGTTTGTCATCATCAAAACACAAAACAATTGGAGAGTGTAACCTCTTGGGCCAACAGACAAGCCTCTTTAAATATTTGAGGCTCGCTTTCAATATCATATGCTATGAAATTCAGACCAAAAGATTTTGAGACTCTTGATCTCTGATTTCTTCTTGTTTTTGCATTATCAATTGGTTCTTTGGGCTTTCGTCCCTAAACGCCATCTTGTATGTTCTTTTCCAGAAGTCTTATCTTCTTTCTATTTACATGGAAAGATGTCTTCAAATAACACAACATCTCTCGATTCGATAATCATATTTACATGAATATCTGGTATTTCTCATTTATGTACCAGAAATCTATAAGCACTGTTATTCAAGGCATAGCCTATGAATTTGTAGTCCATTATTTTTTCTCCCAACTTAGTCGTTTTAGGCAGTGGTGCTAGTACCTTTGCAAGACAACCTCCATATTTTGAGGTAATGGTAGAAAGATGCCCTTCTATGCTATAACTCAAATGGTATAAGACCAAGTTTCTTTCGGGGTACTCTGTTTAGAATATAACTCTTGCAGTTAACATAGCTTTCTCCCATAAGTTCTGTAGAGCTCAAGAACTTACGAGCATGAAATTGACCATCTCCTTCAAAGTTTTGTTCCTCTGTTCAGCAATCCCATTTTGCTGAGGAGTAAATGGTACTGTAGTTTGATGAATTATATAAAATTTAGCACATAACTCACTAAAGTCATTTTGATTCATATTCTCTGCCTCAATCGAATTTTAGAATCTTTATACTCTTATTGAGTTGATTCTCACTTCAGTTTTATATGTTAGAAACATATTCATTGCCTCATCCTTATTGTTTAGAAGATACACATAATAGTATCTTGCATAGTCATCAATAAAAGTAATAAATACTTTTTCCCCACCTCCTATTGGCGCAAATTTCAAGTCACACAAGTCGCTATGAATTAACCTAAAAGTTCTGTATTTTGATTAATTGAGTGAAATGAACTTTTGCGAACTTGGCTTCAACACAAATCTCACACTTACGAATTTCTTCAAGTTGAGTTTAGGAATATATTCTAAATTAGACATGTTTTACAAGGACTTGTAGTTAACATGCCTTAATCTAGCATGCCATAAAATAAGAGACTCAAGCAAATAAACAGAAGATTTTTCTTTATTTATAAGCTTTTAGTATAGATACACGGACTTTTGTCTACTACAGCAACATTGGCCTTGAATAGGCCATCTGTTGGCCCAAAAGGTTACACTCTCTATTTGTTTAGAGTTTTGATGATAACAAAACAAATAAGAGCTATTTGGTACTAATAAGTTTGTTCAAGATAAGTTTCAGGCTAGTACCATATTTGGAGGCCATTGCTTAGCTTTTGCAAGAAATTCTAGGTTCATGGAGCAAAGAAGGCTCATGGCACATCAAGGAAGGAACTTAGAAGAAAAGGCTCTCGCAAGGCATTGCATGGCTCAAGAAGACTTCATTAGATTTGTTTTCAGTTTTATAGTTTTGTTAAAGAATAGTGAATAGGTTTGAAGCTCTATATTCCAATACACAGGTTTTTTCACACATGTCTTTCCTAGAAATATTCCCTATATATACATATACAAAATATTTTAATACAAAACCTCTTGTTTATAAACTCAATTTTGGGTATTATAATGTTTCAAATCAAAACTATTTTGTTAGATTTCAAATCCCCTTCAAAAATCTGTTTCAGTTTCATTTTTGGCCTGAGCCGGTCGACCGACCGGTCGACCGACACTAAGTCAGGTCATATCAGTCGACCGACCCAGTCGACTGAGGTTCTGGCAGTTGGTGCGTATCCGTGTGCACGTTTATTGGTCGACCGACTGGTCGACCGACTGAAGGGCAGTTGCTCTCTGTTTGTGCACAGTCGACCGGCGTTCGACCGGAAGCCCGCAACGGCTATTTTTTTGAACCTCCAGTCGACCGACTGGTCGACCGAAAGAGCCGTTTGAACAGTAACGGCTATTTTTCTGAGGTGTTTTATTTTTATATTTTTCTTTCTAAAAAGGGTTTAAATGATATTTGCTAATCTTAATACTTCCTAATTAGCCTTAAGTGAGTTTATCTTTAAACCCTAGCCCTCTACTATAAATAGGGGTGTTTAGGGAGAGGTTCATTACTAGAAAAATTTGCAAAAGTTTCAAAAGTTTAAGGCATTCAAAAGAGCTTTGTTTCTTGGTTTTTGTGCTGAATATTTCTCTCATTTTCTGAAGTGTTTTTCAAAACTCTCTGATTTCCTTTTCTTTTCACTTACACACAAGAGCTTCAATCCTCTCATCATTCTACAAGGATCTTTGTAAGGGAAGAGACTTTTTCAAAAGAGAGTTTGTGGTCTTTTGATCACCAAGAGAGAACCTGTACTTGAGATTGGGGAGTTGGGTACTCCGGTGTATTTGTAACATCTTTGTGAAGTTATAGTGGTTAGAAATCCTTCTGGAGAAGGCAGGGACGTAGAGCTGGGTGCTCGAACCTCGGAAAAATTCTCGGTATTTGTGTTTGGTTTACTTGCTCTTGCTTCTTGCTTTACTTTCATTGCTCTTATTACTTGCTTTCTATTTCATTGCAATATTTACTTGTTTTCATTCATCTTGTCAATCAAAGTCCCATACAACAAGATTGCATTGTGCACCTCCAACTCATATCCAGAGGAATCACGAGGAAGGAGTTCAGATCCCTTCACGGCGAATCCGGCTTCTAGTCTTGTTTAGGGAGATTGTTGCATCATAATTTTTATTTGTGCATTGATTAGCATTATCACCTATTCACCCCCCTCTAGGTGATTTTCAATTGGTATCAGAGCTTGGACTCTAGGTTTGGCTTAACATCCTTAGAGAGATCCTAAAAATTTGCTAATCAACATTTGCATTCATCCTTTCATTCACTAGTAAACATGGCCGATAACATCAAAACCCTCCTAAATTTGATGGACTTAATTTTCCTATTTGGAAGGTTAGGATGACTATTTTCTTACAATCTTTAGGTAGCCTAGTTGCTAAATCCTTGACCAAACTCTATGTTGTACCTGATAGTGATGAAAGCACTTGGACCGAATTTACCTTTAGAGAATATGAGGCTAACTCAAAGGCCCAAAACTCCCTCCTAACTGCCTTGAATGAGGATGACCTTACACGAGTAATACATTGCCAATCCGCCTATGAGATTTGGCAACATTTGTTGGTCACGCACGATGGGACATCACAAGTAAAGAGAGCTAAGATAGATCTCTTGAGGTCCCAATATGAATCTTTTAAAATGATTGATGATGAATCTATAGATTGCATGATTATAAGGTTTACTAAAATCACCAATGCTCTTTCCTCTTTAGGTGATGATATTTCCAATGACCAAAAGGTGCGAAAAGTGATTCGGGCTCTTCCTTCTTCATGGGAGATAAAGGCCACCACCTTAAAAGAGTTGAATGATAAGGACAAAATGGACCTCATCAGTTTCATTGGAAACTTGAAGACTCATGAGATGGAAAAGAAGGCAAGAGAAGAAGCCGCTCCTCTAAAGAAGAAATCCATAGCCTTCAAGTCTTCCTCCACTATTGATGACGAAGAAGAAGATGAAGAAGAAGATGAGGAGCTCTCCCTTCTTGTGCGAAATGTGAAGAGAATGTACCGTAAGAATAAACTCAACTTTAGAAGGAAGTTTGAAGGAAAAGAGGAGAGAAGAATCATTTGCTACAATTGCCGAAAGCCCGGACACATCATGGCAGATTGCCCGGATTTCAAGAAGAAGATGACTTCCTCCTTCAAGCCAAAGAAGCCGGTGAAAAAGAAAGCCTACAAAGCCACATGGGATTCAGAAAGCGAATCCGAAGATGAGGTGGACATGGCGAACATGTGTTTCATGGCAAACACACCAAAGGTAACCCCACAACCTCTTGATGAAGATGATGAATTAAGCAAAGAAGTCATTGTACATGCTTCTGTTGAACTCTCAGAAACCTATGACAATAAAAAGATTGAATGTTCTAAATTGAAAAAGGAAGTTACTTTTCTTAAAAATCAACTTGCTATTATTTCTAGAGAAAAAGATGAAATTTCTTCTAATCTCATTTCTACTCAAAATGAATTTAGTGCTTACAGAGTAGCTTGTAAAGCAAAATTTCCTAAGATTGATGAAAAAGAAATTTCTTCTTTAAAAACTAGAATTGTTGATTTTGAAAAGGTTTTGAAGGATTGTGCTTTTAACACTAAGAAACTTGAAGAAATGTTTTCTAAAAAGCATACTTCTCATGCTAAAGATTCTCATGTTAAGATTCCTCATGCTCACACTTCACAAAACACTCATGCTAAATTCACACATGCTCACAAGTCTCACACTCACTATGCTTTTAAATATGGTAGAGTGTATAGATGTACTTATTGTGGTAAGAATGGACATTTGACTAAGTTTTGTTATGACCAAATAAATAGATCAAATAATCTTGTTTGGGTTCATGGCACTAACTCTTTAGGATCCAAGAAAATGTGGATACCAAATCAAGTCCTAAATTATTTGATATAGGTACACACCAATGCTCCAAGACGTAGAGAGCGGTGGTACCTTGATAGTGGTTGTTCAAGACACATGACATGGGACATCAATAACTTTACAACCCTATCAAGGTACATGGAAGGTGGCACCGTCACCTTCGGGGATGACTCCAAGGGCACTATCATCGGTATAGGTAACATTCAAATTGGTGCATCTCCTATTCTAGAAAATGTAGTTCTTGTTGATGGTTTGAAGCATAACTTGCTTAGTATTAGTCAACTTTGTGACCGTGGACTTAAAGTTATTTTTGATGATTCTTCTTGCAAGATTTTTGATGTTAAAACCAATGATTGTATTCTCACGGTTTTCGTGACAATAATGTTTATATCATTGACATGCTTAATTTAGATTGTTCTACTAAATGCTTGAATGCTTTTGATGAAAATTCTTGGCTTTGGCATAGAAGATTAGGACATGCATCTTTTGACCATCTTTCTAGGATTAATTCTAAGGAATTGGTGAAGGGTATACCTTACTTGAAGTTTGAGAAAGACCACATTTGTGGTGCGTGCCAACTTGGGAAACAGACCAAGTCTTCCTTCAAACCAATCAAGGATATCATGTCAACTAGGCCATTAGAATTAATTCATATGGATCTTTTTGGACCAACCAAAACTAAGAGTTTAAATGATAGTAGATTCGCATTTGTTTTAGTTGGTGATTTTTCCCATTTCACTTGGGTTTTCTTTTTAGAACACAAAGATCAAACTTTTTCTCATTTCAAAGTTTTTCGAAAAAGGGTTGAAAAAGAAAAAGGTTTTTCAATTTTGATAATAAGGAGTGATAGAGGTGGTGAGTTTGTTAACCAACTCTTCATGTCTTATTGTGATGAAAAGGGAATCAAGCATGAAATGTCATGTCCTAGAACTCCACAACAAAATGGAGTTGTAGAAAGGAAAATAGAACACTTCAAGAGATGGCTAGGACCATGATAAGTGAATATGACCTCCCTTAATATTTATGGGCCGAGGCCGTAAACACCGCATGCTATATTTCAAATCGTATTTATTAGTGTAAGAATTCTTTCAAAACATCTTTTGAAATGTATCAGTCTAGAAAACCTAATGTTTCATATTTAAAAGTTTTTGGATGCAAGTATTTTGTTTTAAATACTAGAGATAACTTGGGTAAATTTGATGCTAAGGCTTATGAAGCAATCTTTGTTGGATATTCTACTACTAGTAAAGCTTATAGAGTATTCAATAGATCTTCTCTTACCATTGAAGAATCCATGCATGTTAAATTTGAAGAATCTAATGTGGTTGTTGAGAATGTTGTAGAGATTGACCCATTAGGTGAAGACATGGAGAGACTATCCTTGAAGGACTCACCCGCTCAAGAAGAAAAGCAAGAACCCATTGGTGATGTTCAAGAGGATAAAGAGGAAAGCTCTCAACCGCTTCCTAAAGATTGGAGATATGCTACAAACCACCCCAAGGAACTAATCTTAGGTGATGTCTCTAAAGGGGTAACAACTCGCTCCAAGCTCCATGACTTATGTGGTAACATTGCATTCATTTCTCATTTTGAACCCAAAAGCATCCTCAAAGTCGAGGCAGACTCATATTGGTTGCTAGCCATGTAAGAGGAACTCAATCAATTTGAGCGCAACCAAGTTTGGCACCTTGTTCCTAGGCCCCACGATAGACCAATAATTGGTACTAAGTGGATATTTAGAAATAAAATGGATGAGTTCAAAAATGTCATTAGGAATAAAGCTAGGTTAGTGGTCCAAGGTTACACTCAAGTTGAGGGAATTGACTTCGAGGAGACCTTTGCACCCGTAGCACGGCTTGAAGCCATTCGGATGACACTAGCTTTTGCATCTTTTAAAAATTTTAAACTTTTTCAAATTGATGTGAAAAGCGCATTTTTGAATGGTTTATAAATGAAGAAGTTTATGTTGAACAACCTCTCGTTTTGTTGATCATGCTCATTCGAATTTTGTTTTTAAACTTGATAAAGCTTTGTATGGATTGAAACAAGCTCCAAGAGCTTGGTATGAAAGGCTTTCTAGTTTTCTCATTTCAAATGATTTGTTAAAGGCAAAGTAGACACAACTCTTTTTACTAAGCATGTTGATAATGACATTTTAATTGTACAAATTTATGTTGATGATATAATTTTTGGATCTTCTAATGAGTTTTTATGCAAGGAGTTTGAAAAGGTTATGCAATGTGAGTTTGAAATGTCTTCCATGGGTGAATGAATTTCTTTCTTGGACTCCAAATCAAGCAATTGCAAGATGGGAACTTCATATGTCAAGCCAAGTATGCAAAGGAACTCGTAAAGAAGTTTGCACTTGAAGGCTCAAAAGTTTGCAACACTCCCATGACAACTACAACCAATCTTGATAAGGATGACCAAGGTAAATGTGTTGATATTAAGTTATATAGAAGCATGATAGGAAGTTTGTTGTATTTGACGGCAAGTAGGCCGGACATTATGTTTAGTGTGTGTCTTTGTGCTAGATTCCAATCGTGTCCCAAAGAATCCCATCTTATTGCGGTAAAACGCATTATTCGTTATATTAAGGGCACAATTGGAATGGGTCTTTGGTATCCGAAAATCGGAGATTTCTCAATGACGAGTTATTCGGATGCCGACTATGCAGGTTGTAGAGTAGATAGAAAGAGTACTAGTGGGACATGTCAATTCTTGGAATTGTCTTGTTTCATGGTCCTCTAGGAAACAAAATTCCGTAGCTCTCTCAACCGCCGAGGCGGAGTATGTTACCGCGGGGGCTTGTTGTGCACAAGTCCTTTGGATGAAACATACTCTCCTTGATTATGATTTGCATTATAACCATATAAAAATATTTTATGATAATACTAGTACTATACACATGACTAAGAATGCAAATCAACATAGTAAGACCAAGCACATTGAGATTAGATATCACTTTCTTAGAGATCATTTTGAGAAAGGAGATATAGATATTTCTTATGTTTCTATGAAGTTGCAACTTGCCGATATTTTCACTAAACCACTTGATTTTGCTAGATTTTCTTTTATTTGTGGTGAACTTAATGTTTGTGTTATTAAATAATAATGTTTTCTTAACCTTTTTGATGTATGACAAAAAGGGGGAGAATGAGTTTATGTATGGACATGTATGGAAATATGAGTTCATATGGTTTTGGTTCCATATGAGTTTATATATGTTTTTGAGTTCATATGGTTTATAAATGTTTTTGATTTTTGATGTGTTTTTATAAATTTTTATGAATTCTTATGTTTTGCAAGTGTTTTATACCTTGTGGTTTTTAGTTTCATGATTTATTGCAAATTACATTGTTTTCCTTGTTTAACATAGCATAATTTGAGGGGGAGCTTTCTCCTCTCCTATATTTTTGTGCATAGCTTATTTGTTTTGTCATCATCAAAAAGGGGGAGATTGTTGGCCCAAAAGGTTACACTCTCCATTTGTTTAGAGTTTTGATGATAACAAAACAAATAAGAGCTATTTGGTACTAATAAGTTTGTTCAAGATAAGTTTTAGGCTAGTACTATATTTGGAGGCCATTGCTTAGCTTTTGCAAGAAATTCTAGGTTCATGGAGCAAAGAAGGTTCATGGCACATCAAGGAAGGAACTTAGAAGAAAAAGCTCTAGCAAGGCATTGCATGGCTCAAGAAGACTTCATTAGATTTGTTTTTAGTTTTATAGTTTTGTTAAAAAATAGTGAATAGGTTTGAAGCTCTATATTCCAATACACACGTTTTTGCGCACATATCTTCCTAGAAATATTCCCTATATATATACAAAATATTTTAATACAAAGCCTCTTGTTTATAAACTCAATTTTGGGTATTATACATGTTTCAAATCAAAACTATTTTGTTAGATTTCAAATCCCCTTCAAAAATCTGTTTCAGTTTTGATTTTTGGCCTGAACCGGTCGACCGACACTAAGTCAGGTCATATCAGTCGACCGACCCAGTCGACTGAGGTTCTGGCAGTTGGTGCGTATCCGTGTGCACGTTTCTCGATCGACCGACAGGTCGACCGACTGAAGTGCAGTTGCTCTCTGTTTGTGCACAGTCGACCGGACGGTTGACCGGAAGCCCGCAACGGCTATTTTATTTGAACCTCCAGTCGACCGACCAGTCGACCGAAAGAGCCGTTTGAACAGTAATGGCTATTTTTCTAAGGTGTTTTATTTTTGTCTTTTTCTTTCTAAAAAGGGTTTAAATGATATTTGCTGATCCTAATACTTCCTAATTAGCCTTAAGTGAGTTTTATCTTTAACCCTAGCCCTCTACTATAAATAAGGGTGTTTAGGGAGAGGTTCATTACTAGAAAAATTTGCAAAAGTTTCAAAAGTTTAAGGCATTCAAAAGAGCTTTGTTTCTTGGTTTTTGTGCTAAATATTTCTCTCATTTTCTGAAGTGTTTTTAAAACTCTCTGATTTCCTTTTCTTTTCACTTACACACAAGAGCTTCAATCCTCTCATCATTCTACAAGGATCTTTGTAAGGGAAGAGACTTTTTCAAAAGAGAGTTTGTGGTCTTTTGATCACCAAGAGAGAACCTGTACTTGAGATTGTGGAGTTGGGTACTCCGGTGTATTTGTAACATCTTTGTGAAGTTATAGTGGTTAGAAATCCTTCTGGGGAAGGCGGGGACGTAGAGTTGGGTGCTCGAGCCTCGGAAAAATTCTCGGTGTTTGCGTTTGGTTTACTTGCTCTTACTTCTTACTTTACTTTAATTGCTCTTATTACTTGCTTTCTATTTTCATTGCAATATTCACTTGTTTTCATTCATCTTGTCAATCAAAGTCCCATACAACAAGATTGCATTGTGCACCTCCAACTCATATCCAGAGGAATCACGAGGAAGGAGTTCAGAGCCCTTCACGGGGAATCCGGCTTCTAGTCTTGTTTAGGGAGATTGTTGCATCATAATTTTTATTTGTGCATTGATTAGCATTATCACCTATTCACCCCCCTCTAGGTGATTTTTCACCATCAACAAGATAACCCTTACCCACATACATCCGACCCTTAGTAAGTACAATCTTATCTGATTCGAGAACCATTCTAAAACCTTTCTTACTAAGGATCGATCCAAAGATCAAGTTTTTGTGGATATCTGAAACATGTAATACATCATTCAGAGTGAGCTCCTTCTCAAATGTCCACTTTAGGTGACTTTTCCTTTTCCCTCAACTTTGGAGACGGCTGAGTTGCTCATGAAGAGTTGCTCATCTTACTCTAGTTTTTGATATTCAGAGAATAATAATTTATCAGAGCAGATGTGTCGAGTAGCCCCCTTATCTACCATCAATCTTTTTGTTGGTTGCCAGATTCACTTCTGACACCATAACTGATGGGCTTGGTGACGCATGGTTAGGTTTGCTTGTGTATGGGCCTTCTTGTTCTTTTTGGGACGATTGCGACATTCATTTGCCTTGCGTCCCTCTTTGTTGCAGATATAACAAGTTTCCTTGAAGCGCTTGTTCTTGCCTTCTTGGTCCTTACCTTTGTACCCTTGGGCAGCCTTCTTCCGCTTCAAGCCTTTAGAAGTGGACGCTTTCCCCTTTGAGTCTTCGATCACATTGACCTTGAATTCATAGGAGTTCTTGTTGCTCCTTTTCTCAGACTTACGGGTGTCCTCTTTAATCCAAAGCCTCACAATGAGATCTTCTAACTTCAACTTCTTGCGCTTGTACTTCAGGTAGTTCTTGAAATCACTCCACACAGGTGGGAGTTTCTCCACGATAGTAGCAACCTGAAAAGTGTCAAGTAGAACATACCTTCAGCTTCTATCTCGTGCAAGATAAGTTGGAATTTTTGCTCTTGACTGATCACAATCTTGTTTTCCACCATTTTGTACTCCAGAAATCGTCCTACGATGAACTTCTTAGTATCGCCATCTTCAGTCTTGTACTTTTTGTCAAGACTTGCCTATAACTTCTTTGCCGTTGTGATTGGACTGTAGACATTGTAAAGAGAGTCATTCAGTCCATTTAGGATATAGTTTCAGCAAAGGAAGTCACCTTGCGTCCATGCATCAACTGCAAGGACTGAGTCCCGATCAGTTCTGGGTTCCGGTGGATCCTCTTACAAGAAATTGGCCAAATGCAGAGTGGTTAAGTAGAAAAGTATCTTCTGTTGCCACCTCTTGAATTCAATGCCATTAAATTTTTCTGGCTTCTCCAGCTTTGGGTTAGGAAGTGGAGCAGACACCATTATCTGTTGAATTTGTATGTTTAGTGTGTTACTGGTGTAGGTTCACCTAGAGGGGGGGGTGAATAGGTGATGGCTAATCTAATGGTCACTTATGAACAAATAATGCGGAATTAAAACTAAGATGACCAAATAAAACTTCTTTTAATTTAAACACTTATGTATAACACAAGAGTGTTGCCGAATTCCCCTTGCGAGGCTCTGGACAAGCTCCTCTAGATTCCCCTTGAATGGGTTGAGGTGCCGCGTTGGCTCTCTTGGTTGAATACTAGTGTTAACAACAATCCCAAGCAAGTATAGCAATTATGAGCACAAGGGAATATATCAAGCATATAGAGATAGACAATAATGAATGCAAGATATAAAATGAGACTAGGAGAGAGAGAGAGAGAGATAGAGTGAGCAATCGCAAACACAAAGGGTTTCTTTCTAGGCTCGAGCACACTTGCTCTACATCCCCGCCTTCGACACACGAAGGATTTCCACTATGCACGATCCCAACGGATCTCTCCTTGGTGCCGCAACACCTACAAGCCCTCGGACTCCCAAGCCCCGTACACACGCAAGCTCCTCAAGCTCGCCGAGGCCGCACCTCAAACCACCAAGAGTTCACAACCGAACTCAAACCACCAACGAGCACACTTGCCCGTCTCCTCAAAGAACAAAGAAAAGATCTTTGGTGATCACAACACTTGATCACCTAAAGAGCACTCTCACTACAACACACCTATAGGATAATATAGCAATGGATAGCTCAAGTGTGGTGTGAGAAAGCAAGGAAAAGATCTATGGTGAAAAACTCAAAGAATCACTTTTTACACTCTCTTAATAAAAACTCCCTTTTAGATGGGAAGTATTTGCTCTCTATTTTGTGGAGAAAACTTCTGAAATGACTTAGAAAAACTGGCTCAAGAAGTCCTCAAAATCTTGGCTTCAAACAATGACAAAACCCCCTTTTATAGAGGTCAGAAAAATATGACCATTGGGGTCTGTCTGAGCTACCGGTCGACCGGCCGGTCGACCGCCAACGGTCGAAAATCTGACCGTTGGAGCCTCCGGTCGACCGCCCGGTCGACCCAGAAATCCAGAGAGCAGAACTCTCTGCAGCGGTCGACCGTACGGTCGACCGGACCACTGTGCTGACAACGTGCACAAGGCTGTGCACGTCCGGTCGACTGGACGGTCGACCTGACCTAGCTGCGGTCGACCGATTTGGTCTGTCAGCCAATTCCTGGTCTGAAAAACTGGGATTTTTAAGGTAATTTATTAACTTAATATAAATCCCATAAATCCTCAAATAAATCTACAAAAATAGTGTCAATGTTATACAATGATATACAAACATGCTTGCACAAAATCAAGGCATGTTATAATAGATTTGAACTATTTTTGTAACTTGGAAATATTGGCTCAAAAAATAAAAAACTGTTTTTCCAGAACATGTTTTTCCAAGAACTAGTTTTTCTAAATCTTCATCAAATACAAAAACAAGATATTTGAGTTCATTCTAAAGCATAGTGTGTATGGATATGATCCACTACACAATCATAATGATATATCTATGTTTTTGACATTAAGCTCTAAACTTGGTTATGGTTGAAAAGATATGTATGATAGAAATACCAAAAACCAAAGTGTATATATTTTGTTACAAAGAAAAATCTTTTTCAAAAAAAAATTCTTTTCTAAACATATAAATAAAAATTCTTTTATGAAAGCAATTCTATCAAGAGTTCTATCAAGAGTGTGTGTGTGATATAGACTTGAGCAATCCACCAACTATCTATCCTTTACATTTTTAACTAAACAAAAAAACTAAATCTTATACCTAGACCCAAGTCTTCATCTTCTTGAAGTCTTCACTTGAAGGCTTCTCATCTTCTTGACTTGGTCTAAATGCAATCCACCGAGCTCATCTCTAGATGTGTTCTTGATGCATAGGCTCGTGAATCAACCGGTGCTAGCTTCCAACTTGTCTTTAAATCCTTTGTTGAAGCTCCACACCTACTAAGATCTTGATAATGAATCTGTCACTAATTAAACATAAGATCATTAGTAATCATAACTTCATGAGTTGATCATCATCAAAACTGGAGTGATAGGCCTTTGGGCCAACAATCTCCCCCTTTTTGATGATGACAAAACTCATGGAGTTATATATGCATGGATTAAAGTAAAGCTTCAAAGAAGCTCCCCCTTAACTCATGCATAACAATAAATAATAAGATAAGCATGAAAAGCACATGACATGTATGCAAATGTAGGAGATGCAATCATATAAATCAAATCATTTTCTCCTATTTGCAAATTAAAAACATATATGCATAACACACAAATCTAACACACAAATCTTACTCCCCCTTAAGTAAGGAAGACATGCATATAAATCATCAATACTTACGAATACTTCTCCCCCTTTTTGTCAATCATCAACAAAGGGTTCAAAGTAAAATACATCAAACAAATTTTCTCCCCTTTTTGTCAAAAACAAAGAAATGAAGGAGGGGTAAAATCAAATCGATCAATACAAGGTTATGTGCGATATACATTCATGAAGAGGAAGACGCTAAGTTAGCTTCCCTACACATATGCATTACATGAAGAAGGGATGACAAGCCCTAACTCACATAACACATATTATGTAATGCATAAGAGGAGATGTGAAGCTCCCCCTACACACGTATATCATATAAAGAAGAGTTGTCAAGCTCCTCAATTTATAATATACTCAACATGAATCCATATGTAAGAGAGATGTTAAGCTCTCCTTGCATATAGGAAATACAAATCAAAAATTTTGAATATTTCTTTATCAAGACAAAATTTTGAACTTTCTTAATAAAACACATTTTGAGATTTTCAAAGATACACAATTTTTCTTTTAAGGTACCAAATAAAGAACAATCAAATTTTGAATTTTGATATCAATTTTAAAAATACTATGCATAAGCTTATTATGGGATACCAATTTGAAATTCTAATTAAGCTTAGCATCAACAATCTTTGTGCTTTAAAAGATACCGATTGTAAAATAAGCACAAAAAGATCACATATATGTATGGAAAGATAATACCAATAGAAATTGATTTAAATTTGAAAGCATTCATACATACAATCAAAATACGATTATACACAACAAGAATCATATTGATACCAATTGAAAATATCCAATGATACCAATAGTAAAATTAAACTTAGGTGTATACATCATATAGTTTACCATATGAAGAATTCGAACTAGTTAAATGAAAATGTTTAACAACTAGTACGGAATCCTTCAATCAAGGAATAAATCAAAGTTTTTCATAAAACACAAGTAAATCACATGACACTAAAAACACTCTAGTATCCATAAAGTCCATATTGAAAAGATGAGTGTACTAGTGTTATGTGGAACATGGCATTATGAAAAATAGCAATAAAACTCAATATTCCTTTAAATTTTGAAATCATGAAATCCATCACAAAAATTTTATTGAAAAATTACAAAAATTTTATTAAAAACAAAAATTTATATTTCAAGATATATGTATGTTTTGACAAGACATTAAGTATACATACATATCCTTAAAACACAATTGAGTCCATATATAGATTTGCATGAAAGGCAAATGACTCAAGAGGTATCCATGTATATCTTAATGTTTTGGCAAGACAAACATATACATGAAATGAAAGCACATGATCATAGCATAAATCCAAAATGGGAATACAAGTTTAAAATGTAATAATCATCAAAACTTAGGCTATACTAGCACACCTAATGGGCACAAATAAGCATTCAAACCCAATCATATATAGATTTATTTGTGATCCATAATGTGTACAAGTATAAATCCAAGTGTTGACAAATACTAACATTTAAACTAATATTCAAATCATGAAGCATCAAATAAATTTTGAGAATACAAAAGAATTATCCATATGATTAAAAATAGGATCATGTGAATCAATTTGAAGAATAGATAACTAGTTTAAATGGATTTTTGACAAACTAGTTAAAGATCCTTCAAAAATACAAAGTCAAATGTTTTCCATGAATAATACTAAATACATAAAAGTTCAAGCACTCATATTCCATAAAGCTCAAAATTATCTATTTTCTTAAAAGGTGAGTGATCAAAGGTTATGTAAATGGTATCTTCATGAAAATCGTCAATGAAGCTCAAATCAAATATGACTAAAACTTTTATTGAACAACACATAAAAATCATTTTTCTCAAAACAAATCAACTCAAAATCATTTTTCATAAGAATTACAATCTAACAATACACATACATATCCCAATATAAATGAGTCTATTAAAGATGTTTGCATGGAAGCAAGAGACTCACGGGTATACATGTATATTTATTAGATTTGAATTAAACATGCATATACATGAAGTGGAACATAAAATAGGTAAAACATGTATAACGGAGAATCATCAAAACTAGTCTATACATATGCATATAGTGGATACAAGTGAGCATGAAGTTCAAAATATATATGAGTCAATTGTAGTTCACTATCTATATATGTATAAAAGCAAGTTTGATACATTCTACATCTAAGCATGTAAATACCACATGAAGCACAAATCAAATAAAATCATGAACATGCTTATGAATATGACATGAGTAAAAGCATGTACATAAAAAATAGGAGTTTAGAAATTGTTACCAACTCCAAAGCTCCATAGCATGGTGGTCTTTCCCACCAAATCTCCTTGATAGCAATGCATCCAAAGTTTGTCCATCATGTCCATTGCATCCGCTATCAAGGCACCAATCCTCTCACGTTTTGTGAGAGCCCTCACCTACATCAAAATCAAAAGGTGGGGGTTTTGGTACCCATATTTTCTTGGGTCCTTTGGGGTTAGCTTTATTGCAAGGATCCCAAAATCTTTTATACTTAGCAAAATATAAATGAGGTTTCTTATCAAAACAATATTTTGCTAAATGGCCTTTGCGGCCACAATGTGTACATACGTACACCTTAGTATGCTTATGTGTAGGAGTGTGATCATGTTGTGCAACATAAGCAAATGCATGGTTATGATGTGCATGAATGTGTGGAGTTTGTTTCTTTGAAAACATTGACTCCAACCTAGAATGATTAAAAGCACAAGAGTTCAAAGTTGAACTCAAACCATCCATTTTATTTTTCAAATTCTTAATCTCATTAGTTGTGGCATGTAAAGCATGATGAGATATATGATCATTTTTCTTTTTCTTTTTAGAAACAAATTCTTTTTCTTTTTCAACAAATTTTCTTTTCAAAGTAATATTTTCTTGAAAAAACAACTTCTTTTTGTTTTTCCACCAAGTCAATTTTATTTTTCAAAGTATTGTTTCCTTCACACAAATCATTCAATTTTGTAAGCAAGGAAACATTCTCATTTTTCAAATCTTTATTTTCTTTAAACATGCAATGAAAATCCTTTTTCAAATTTTTGTTATCTTTTTCTAAACATGCAATGTTAGATTTAAAAGAGTCTTGTTCTACATGCATGCAAGCAATATTCTTTTTCAAATTTTTATTTTCTTTCTTAATCATGTCATACTTTTCAAGCAATAGATGACAAAAGGTAGTAAGCTCATCATATGACATGTCATCATCATCGGATTCGGAGTTTACCTCAAGGGGGTTATCCCCTTGGACCATGTAGCACTTGTTGGAGGTGTCGCTTCCAACATCCAAGTCACTCCCCGCATAGTATAGATCTTCTTCGCCGAGAGAGGTGATGATGTTCCATAGTACAAAAGCCGAATCAACATTAGAAACCCTAGATAAATAAACATCATCTAGGATAGACTTTAAAGCATTAAGGGCTTTTGCATTAACCTCAAAATTCTTACCATCTAAAGAGTATGCATTATTAGTAGTGGCAAGATATACATGAATGCCTAAGGCCTTGAGGTACAATGACATCATAACCTTCCAAATTTGGATGTTAAGGATGTCAAAGGTGGGTGGTGACATGAAGTCCATGGTGTGTGTACAAAATCTTGTGATTAGCCTAAAATGAGGATCTTTAACTCTAGGTTGTTAGACCCAAATCAGAGTACCAAGCTCTGATACCAATTGTAGGTTCACCTAGAGGGGGGGTGAATAGGTGATGGCTAATCTAATGGTCACTTATGAACAAATAATGCGGAATTAAAACTAAGATGACCAAATAAAACTTCTTTTAATTTAAACACTTATGTATAACACAAGAGTGTTGCCGAATTCCCCTTACGAGGCTCTGGACAAGCTCCTCTAGATTCCCCTTGAATGGGTTGAGGTGTCGCGTTGGCTCTCTTGGTTGAATACTAGTGTTAACAACAATCCCAAGCAAGTATAGCAATTATGAGCACAAGGGAATATATCAAGCATATAGAGATAGACAATAATTGAATGCAAGATATAAAATGAGACTAGGAGAGAGAGAGAGAGAGAGAGAGATAGAGTGAGCAATCGCAAACACAAAGGGTTTGTTTCGAGGTTCGAGCACACTTGCTCTACATTCCCGCCTTCGACACACGAAGGATTTCCACTATGCACGATCCCAACGGATCTCTCCTTGGTGCCGTAACACCTACAAGCCCTCGGACTCCTAAGTCCCGTACACACGCAAGCTCCTCAAGCTCGCCGAGGCCGCACCTCAAACCACCAAGAGTTCACAACCGAACTCAAACCACCAACGAGCACACTTGCCCGTCTCCTCAAAGAACAAAGAAAAGATCTTTGGTGACCACAACACTTGATCACCTAAAGAGTACTCTCACTACAACACACCTATAGGATAATATAGCAATGGATAGCTCAAGTGTGGTGTGAGAAAGCAAGGAAAAGATCTATGGTGAAAAACTCAAAGAATCACTTTTTACACTCTCTTAATAAAAACTCCCTTTTAGATGGGAAGTATTTGCTCTCTATTTTGTGGAGAAAACTTCTGAAATGACTTAGAAAAACTGGCTCAAGAAGTCCTCAAAATCTTGGCTTCAAACAATGACAAAACCCCCTTTTATAGAGGTCAGAAAAATATGACCGTTGGGGTCTGTCTGAGCTACCGGTCGACCGCCAACGGTCGAAAATCCGACCGTTGGAGCCTCCGGTCGACCGCCCGGTCGACCCAGAAATCCAGAGAGCAGAACTCTCTGCAGCGGTCGACCGGACCACTGTGCTGACAACGTGCACAAGGCTGTGCACGTCCGGTCGACTGGACGGTCGACCTGACCTAGCTGCGGTCGACCGATTTGGTCTGTCAGCCAATCCTGGTCTGAAAAACTGGGATTTTTAAGGTAATTTATTAACTTAATATAAATCCCATAAATCCTCAAATAAATCTACAAAAATAGTGTCAATGTTATACAATGATATACAAACATGCTTGCACAAAATCAAGGCATGTTATAATAGATTTGAACTATTTTTGTAACTTGGAAATATTGGCTCAAAAAATAAAAAAACTGTTTTTCCAGAACATGTTTTCCAAGAACTAGTTTTTCCAAATCTTCATCAAATACAAAAACAAGATATTTGAGTTCATTCTAAAGCATAGTGTGTATGGATATGATCCACTATACAATCATAATGATATATCTATGTTTTTGACATTAAGCTCTAAACTTGGTTATGGTTGAAAAGATATGTATGATAGAAATACCAAAAACCAAAGTGTATATATTTTGTTACAAAGAAAAATCTTTTTCAAAAAAAAATTCTTTTCTAAACATATAAATAAAATTCTTTTATGAAAGCAATTCTATCAAGAGTTCTATCAAGAGTGTGTGTGTGATATAGACTTGAGCAATCCACCAACTATCTATCCTTTACATTTTTAACTAAACAAAAAAAACTAAATCTTATACCTAGACCCAAGTCTTCATCTTCTTGAAGTCTTCACTTGAAGGCTTCTCATCTTCTTGACTTGGTCTAAATGCAATCCACCGAGCTCATCTCTAGATGTGTTCTTGATGCATAGGCTCATGAATCAACCGTGCTAGCTTCCAACTTGTCTTTAAATCCTTTGTTGAAGCTCCACACCTACTAAGATCTTGATAATGAATCTGTCACTAATTAAACATAAGATCATTAGTAATCATAACTTCATGAGTTGATCATCATCAAAACTGGAGTGATAGGCCTTTGGGCCAACAACTGGTACTATCTTGATTAGTCTCAAGCATTTTCTGTAATTCAAATAGAACAAAAGTAAGTAACTTTAAGTACGTTAATTGCCTTAAGACTGTTGGTTCAGGATAGATCTGACAACTAATCAATGTCACCAATCTAATTGGCCAGATTGGTAATATCAGATGGGAGGTTTTCGTTTAGTAGAATGTTTCTTAATTACAGAATCACCTTTCAATTACCTTCCTTAATTAAACACCAATTAGACTAGTATTAGTCAGTCTCAATATACTGTAATATTTATGAGCATAAATATTTCAAGTATAACCCCTGTATAAAGAATGTTAGTTCATTTATACAACAATTGGAGTGAGATACACATGTAGCAACCTTAAGATAATTATGTTCCCCTCTTCGGTGCTAACGGGTTACTGGACGCTGTTCTCCCAAGATACAACACTCCTTTACGATATTTGGATAGCACTACCAAATCACCATACGGTCGAACTGTAATTAATCAGTACCTTCACAGGATTTCAATGCAGTAGAATGAAGACAAATTTCAGGGAGAATACTTGCCTTAACTTTGGGGGATTATTCACCGTAGAGAAAGTAGGGAGAGAAAAAAATTTATTCTTCTTAGGAAGTCCCAGATTCAAATAACAAGTCTTGATATCAGAATCTGTTGAATTTTCTGAACCTTCTTTCAGAACGAATCTTAGTTCAGTTTTTTCTTAAAAAAATTCTGAATTTTCAGATTGACTCATTTCAAATCTGATTTTCTTAAGAGGGAGAGGAGAATTGTTGTGTTCGTTGTGTTTTAATCCACGGAGAGGAGCGCTATTTATAGCGTTCCTGGGAATTGTTTGGGGGGCAAATCTGTCCGAGCGGTTGTAACGGTTTTGTCTGAACTATTGCAACTGCTCGTTCCAGATAGGCACCGCTGCAGCGGTTCCTTCCAACCATTGCAGCGCTGTGGGCGGGTAGCGGAGCGAGTCGAGACCAGCTTGTACACCAAACCCGTGTGGTCTGGCTCAAAAAGAATCAGGCCAGGTTGGAGCCCACGCCCGGACCCGAGACCCAAGCCCCGAGCCCCGGGCCCCGGCACTAGCGACGGGCGGGCAGGCGGCGGCGGCGACGACACGCGTGTGTGGGTATGGTTTCCCCCAATGCGCGAAAACTCCAAGTACCCAACGGGCACGCCCTTTGTTCCCATTTTCCTCTATTTATACACTTCAATTTTCCATCCCATATCCCATGTGGAACTAAATGTTTTTAGCTACCTTTAATCTCCTTCAGCTTTTGAATTAGACAAACTTTAGACTTGAATATCTCATTCATTCTAAAACGGAATTGAATATGTAAATATACCACGTTCATTGCTAATGGAAGGAGAACACACTCTAACCATTATTCGGTTGATTCTATCAACGAATCTCGCCTTAATTCAGCTCAAAGATTCACTGTTTAATTCTTCATTTTCCCCACAAAATTAACCTGAAGAACGCCTTCGACAGTATTAATAGGGAATTTGTCTATTACATCATGCATTGTATGGGTTTTCCTACTGTTTGGTTCAACAGGATCAGAGAGTGCATACAAAAACCTATGTTCTCTATGCTAATTAATGGCTCTCCTGCAGGTTATTTTGACAGTTCAAGGGTATTAAAGAAGGGGATCATATCTCACCCTACATATTTGTTATAGTCAAGGAGTTCTGGTCTATGCACATAAACGTGGCTATTGCTTCCGGGGTCTTACATCCTTTGAAAAGGGAGATGCCAGTAGTGGTTTCACATTTCTATTTGCAGATGACATGCTCATATTCTGCAAGGCCAACAAGAAAAGCTTCAACACCATCAATTCTCTTTCCTTGATAGTTTGGCATTGAATACTGGACTATCCATTAACAGAGGAAAGCAAGATTTTTTTTGAGTAAAGGGTACAAAGAGAAGGAGATGCCTGCTGATTTATTCACATACCAGTTGGATACTTCCTAGTTAAATACTTGGGTCTTCCCCTGAATCAAAATTACATCAAAGCCAAGGAATGTATTGCTTTAATTGATAAATTTAGGAATAATATTGAGGGTTGGATGGCAAAGTAATTATCCTTCTCTGAAGGGTAGAACTGATCAAAACAGTGCTTAATAGTGTGCTTGGCTATTGGATTCAATCTTTTAAGCTTCCCTTGTCAGTTTGTAAAGAACTAGATAGGTTATCAGCAAATTTTCTATGGAAGGTCGTATGTATGCTTGGAATTGGTCTGCCATTGGTAAACCTAAACTTGAGGGGTGTATTGGACTCAAAACAGTGACAAAGCTTAATGCTGCTGGGACAGTGAAACTGTTCTAGAGATTCTGTTTTTCTCAAAAATTATAGGCTCTTTGGACGCGAGCTAACTATCTTAAAAGTGCTCCAGTTAGTTCAACTGCTATCTCCATATTGGGTTCTGGTACATAGAAACAAATAGTTCAGCACATGGACATTGCTAATGGTTAAAAAGACTGAAAATGGCTCACATACACTTTTGTGTGGTATGACAACTGGCTTAAAAACCACTCTCTGCTAACTTTGTTAGGGCTACATACCCCTCCTGACTTCTCAAAAGAGTGGAAGGTTGCTGCAACCTTAGAAGATGGAGTGTAGCGCATGAAATTGAATGAGCTGCTGCAGGTCTGAAATGATATTCTCTTTGTTAAGTCTGGTAGTGCCTCTGATACATGGCTTAGATACAAACAGTAAAACATGCACATTCAATTCTGCTTGGGTTGCTGTAAGAACTATGGGTTCTACATGTTCTTTTTACCAACTAGTTTGGGTCACTTCAACATCCCCAAAAATGTCTACCTATACTCTAAGAGCTTTGCATAACAAGCTTCTTACCTGTGACATTTTGATGAGTATTTGTGTGATTTCTCAAAATCAGTGTGCTTTTTGCTCATCTGTTGAAGAAAATAGAGATCATCTCTTTTTCAACTGCCCTACTCATCCGATATCTAGCACATATGCTGATTGAAGCTGGGGCTATGTCCAGAGGATAATGGCAACTTGATTGAAGTAGCTTCTGAATTACAGAACAAATTCAAGGGTAAGAATAAGAAAATTGCTCTAGCTGGATTGGTTTTTAGAGTAGCTATTTGGCATATTTGAAGGAAAGGAACTCCAGAATTTTTTCAAAAGATTGCTTCCCACAAAGTTGTAGTATTTAGAAGATTATATGAAGATGTGCATCTACTTCTATAGTTTTGCAACTGGCCAGGGGACCCCAATGATCCAATTTTGTGCAATTGGAGTTGATGTTTTATTCATGGTTGTGTTATGGTGCTAGTTATGACTGTCTGGGATTGTATATGAGCATGTTAGCTTTGGGTCAATCTTTGCTCCTTAGTCTACTATGGTAGAGGGTGACAGCTATGGTCCTCTTCTCTCTCTGTAGTTATCTAAGATTAAGAGCAAGAGTAGCCTAGCTTTAATGTAATCTTTGCACATTATTGCTACTCAATAAAATTTATCTTTACATTTCAAACATATATGTGTGTGTGTGTCAGAAATATGTATATCAGCCGACGGCTGAGAGTCCCTCTCAGCCTGCGGTGACGTGACACATTATTATCCACACTAGTAAGGACGGCCCGCCTATTGAAACAGTTAAGATTACTAAATGCCCCTGAGGTAAAAGATAGTGGATCTGTATAGTTTATTATTTTTTTATATTTCTGACGTTAGTCAATATTGTCACAATTATCTTTTATAACTGCAACCAAACTGCGACCAACTAAATATGAATCGTGTCTCTTCAAGTGCAACTTCATCAAATCACGAAACAAATTTGAATGCTTCTTTATTAAATCTTTTTTTGCTAGGTTTTATATTTTTTAGGAATGCGCCTAAGCTCATAGTGGTCAATAAAATAATTTCTTAATAGTTTTAAAAAAAATTTACGCAGATATTATATATTATAGGAATGCGCCTAAGCTTGTAGTGGTCAATAAAATAATTTCTCAGTAGTTTTAAAAGCACCCTTTGTCGCAGTCTACAATTATAAATTTTTTTTTTTTACATATTGCATGCGAATAAGGACTGCGATTATGATCGCAGTGCTTAACGACAGCATGTCGTGGATGATTATTTTGCTAGGTTAAATGTAATAACGGTGACTAAGAACTGATACTATAATCGCAGTTTACATATTATTTATATATTTATTCTTCACTGTGACTGTTGTCTCAGCCGCCTATAAACTATTATTTTTTTTACATATTGCATCCGATCAAGGACTGCGACTATGGTCGCAGTGTTGAAGGACAGCAGTCGCAGTTTTATAATTTGTGATATACAGTAAAATATATTGATTTGAGAGGATTGCAATTATGTTCGCAGTATCATCTGTTATATAGTTTAATTTTGGACTACGACCATGGTCGCTGTTATTAACTTTATTGAATGCAAAGCGATTAATTATTTATGACTGGACAGCGACCGTGGTCACAGTTTCATATGTAATTATTATCTGAGTAATGCGACCATTATCGCAGATAAGATGCAGAAATAATAACTATACGGCATACTTTATATGTATTTTAAAAAGATGAAAGATTATTTTACAGATAGAAGTAAATTTTATTTATAACATAATATGGTCAGAAAGAGACCTTACAAAAAAGTGCATTAAAAGCTCTTAAAAGAAGACAAAATAACATTGAATATCAGAAGATCAGGAAATCCTAATCCTCGTCGTCATCACCATCATAAGCAGATTCGTCGTCTTCATTCTCCTTGTCTTCCTGTTCATCACTTATTTCCTCATCTTCTCCATCATCGTCCGGCTTGCAGTACTCCTCAGTTTCTTTCTCTTTTTGAGGGTGCTTTGGTTCATCGATAAACTCCCAAAATTGATCGTCTCTATCAAGCTCTTCTTCCGATCCGTGTCGAGAAGAACCTGTAAAAGATATGCTCAAAGAAAGCGAGCCCCAGCATCAGAGGACTGCTTTCATCAAGCATATCTCTGTAAAGTGGTAGAGGAATAAGTTCCTCCTTACTAAGCCTCATGAAAACTTCATGATCCTCATGAAGAGGAGGACCAGATAAAATATTATTTGATGTAGTGAGATAGTCAAAAGAAGTAAAGTCCAGACTGCTATCAGATTCATTAGAATACCCTGAAGAAAGAGGACCGGTGGAAGAATGATTGAAGTTGAAATCTGAGTGTTCAGAGGAAGAAGATGGGGAAGACATTATTTTCTGGAAGTTTGAAATCAAATTGAAAACGTAGAGCACAAATATCGTTTTTAGATATAAGATAATATATTAGTTACAAGCACTATAAAAATGTCAATAATGTGAAACAACGTGAATAGTAATAATAATTGTTATAGGTGACGGTTGAGTATTCGAAGAAGTTGTAAAAAGAAATTAAATATTTAATTGAAGCAGTTATGGCGGGAGAATCCGAAAAGTTCCTTTTTCCAGAGGTTTATTATGTGAACTACAAACTAACTTTTTATAGAATATTTTTCCTACATATTTAGATTACGTATGGTGCACATCTTTCCTTTATCGAGATTAATATTAGTGTATCTCTTTTTCGAGACTGTTGCTGTATCACGGTAGATGGAATATTAATTACTTCAATTAATTCAGAGTAATTAATATAATATTTTATAAGATGTGATATACGCGGACTGATCTCACGGTCGCAGGGCTAATCTACTTTGAAAAACGATCAAAATTCTGTTACATAAGGCATGCGAAAAAAGATAGCGACTGTGGTCGAGTGCTGAACGATAGCATGTTTGTCTGTTATTTCTATGCGAATAAGGAATGCGACTAAGGTCACAGTCGTGATATAAAATTGAAAGTTATATATATTAAGTCTTCGACCATGGTCGCAGTGATCGAAAATTTTATACTATGACTGCGGCTATGATCGGAGACTTTGAAAACGATCAAAATTCTGTTACATAAGGCATGCGAAAAAAGACAGCGACTGTGGTCACAGTGCTGAACGATAGCATGTTTTGTCAGTTATTTCTATGCGAATAAGGAATGCGACTAAAGTCGCAGTCGTGATATAAAATTGAAAAGTTATATATATTAAGTCTGCGACCATGATCGCAGTGATCGAAAATTTTGTACTATGACTGCGACTATGATCACAAACTTTGAAAAACGATCAAAATTCTGTTACATAAGCCATGCGAAAAAAGACAGTGACTGTGGTCGCAGTGCTGAACGTAGCATGTTTCGTCTGTTATTTCTATATAATAAGGAATGCGACTAGGGTCGCAGTCGTAATATAAAATTGAAAGTTATATATATTTTTTTATTATAGTTTTGAATATGTGTACTGCGACCTGGATCCAATTTATAATATACATTAGGAATAAAGTAATTTTTTAGTACCTTGACTGACTATAGTCGCAGTTCATTTTAAAATTGGATGGAATATTATCCAACCAATCTGCAAATATTGTGACAGTTACGGAAATATCTGATTTATAAAATATCTGCAAAATTATTAACCATTGTATTTCATTATTTTTTTACACTGTACATTTGTAATAGAAAAAATAATATACTGCTGCCCCACATTAAATTCATTTTTTCTAATCATTTCAGTTTCTTTTATTAAACTTATATGAATTGAAAATAAGACGAAATAAAATAATAAAAAAATTATATAAAAACAATAGTTTTTTATGTTTTACATATGTTTTTTTACTTTTCACTGCTGCTGTTTATTTCTCATATCTTGATCCATTTTTTCCATTATAATTTTGATGTATTAGAATTAGAAATTTTATAACTGTAGATATATTCAACAGAAAATTCTCTGTAAATTACAAATATTTTAGGAAAAATTTTATTGTGGATGAGTTTTTGCTAGTCTAGAAGTAAAAAGGGGTATTTTGATCAATTTGATTGACGATTCTTTAGGCGGGATTTTTTTATTTTTTTGGCGCCTACACTCTGCGACCGATATGTGGTATATATTCGGCCACGTCACCGCCGGCTGAGAAACTCTCTCAGCTGTCGGCTGAGGTATAGTAACCCCTATATATATATATATATATATGTGTGTGTTGTGTGTGTGTGTGTGTGTGTGTGTGTGTGTGTGTGTGTGTATATATATGTGTGTGTGTGTGTGTGTGTGTGTGTGTGTGTGTGTGTGTGTGTGTGTATATATATATATATATATATGTGTGTGTGTGTGTGTGTGTGTGTGTGTGTGTGTGTGTGTGTGTATATATATATATATATATATATATATATGTGTGTGTGTGTGTGTGTGTGTGTATATATATATATATATATATATATATATGTATGTATGTATGTATATATATATACACACACATACACACATACATATATACACATATATATACATACATACACACACACACACACAGATATATATATATATACACACACACACATATATATACAGATATATATACATATATATATACATATATATATATATATATATATATAGATATATATATATATATATATATATATATATATATATATATATATATATATACATATATGTATATATACATATGTGTGTGTGTGTATGGGTAAGGTTACAATACACCTAGGTGTAACTAAGTTAAGTTACACACACATCTTTTCACTACACAAAAATTTTGCTTGATGAGATACAAATAAAAATTAATATGAGTGGTCCCCACAAAGTAAGGTTACAATACACTTAGGTGTAACTAAGTTAAGTTACACACACTTCTTTCCACCACACAAAAATTTTGCTTGGTGAGATACAAACTAAAGTTAATATGAGTGGTCCCTACAAAGTGTTTAAAAAATATTTTTGTATGGTGGAAAGAGGTGTGTGTAAGTTAACTTAGTTACACCTATGTGTATTGTAACTCTACCATGTGTGTGTGTGCGCGCGCGCTACTGTCACCACTGAATATGCTACTGTCACCACTGACACTACCATTATCACCTTTAGCTAGTAGGACTGCTATTACTACCATTACCACCCTTAGCTAGTAGGACTGCTATCTATCTCTAATTACCATCATCACTTCCCTCATTATTCAGACTGATATGCTACTGCTATGAGACCTGACCTGGTTTCAGAGCAGGCTATTCCGTTTCTAGAATCGACGATTCCCGGTTCCTCCATATGAGGAACCAAACCGGACCAGGGCTGGCTGGTTCTAGTTCTGGTTTTGGCTCGATTCATTTTTTTATTTTTTTCAGCTATTGGCCAGGCCCCAAGTGAGTCAGGCAGGCTAAGCCCCAGCTGGCCAGGCCCTAGATGTTGGCCCAAGGTTACAATCACCCATGATTAGTGTATTTTGATGATTACAAAACATATTAGTTATTTGTACTAATAACATTTGTTGTTTAAGTGTGTTTCAGATTTCTATTCATTCTAGAAGTCTTCTCTCACAAATACAAGGATTTGGACTCAAGTCAACTCCAATTGGGCTCAAGGAACAAGTGTTGAAGATCATATGAAGAAGCCTATTGAAGATCTTGAAGTCCTTAGAAACATTGTAAGAAATAGAATGTTAAAGTTTGAGTATATAAAATTTGGCTCTAGGATTTGCACACACACTTGTTTCATATATTTCCTATGTTTTGAGAATGGTTATTTCTAAGTTTTATGCCTTAGTTTATATATACATGTACCAAAAGCTTTATATCTTGAAAATCTTGTTTAAAACATGTGTATAAACTATTTTCTGCATAATACTTAGCTATATGTATTTTTTAAAATTTTTCTCAAAATTTTTCTAACTCAAAACCAGCCCAGTTTTCTGGTTCAGGCAACTCCGGCCGACCGGCCCGGTCGACCGGCGATGTGTCTGGACATGCACTGTTTGTGCATGTCTGTCGGTCGACCGGACCGGTCGACCGACGGAGAGCAAATTGCTCACAGGTTTTTTCGGTTGACCGGACCGGTCGACCGGAAGAAGGAAACTGTGTTTCCTCTTTTGGGACGGTCGACCGGACCCGTCGACCGAGAGCCAACGGCTCTTTGCAGCTGGGCTTGCGGTCGACCGGACCGGTCGACCGCCAAGCCTGCTATAGCCTAACGGCTCTTTCCTCTTTGGGCAATTCTGAAAATCTGTTTTCTTTTTCTGCTTTAACAGATTTTTGGAGAGTTGTTGTGGAGCTTTTGCAGGTCAAATTAGGTGTAAAGAAATTGTTTTTAACCTATTTTTTAACCCTATAAATAGAGGAGAATTCTCTCTTACATATCACCTAGAAAAATCCTCAAGTTTGTGTTGTTTTCAAAAGAGAAAAGAAAAGAGTTTAAAGCTTTCATTCCAATTCTTTTTGAGCTTGTATTTCAGTTGTGTTTGATTACTAATATCACTCTACAACTGAAGTTTTTCTCACCACACTTCATAGAGCCAAAAATCCTATACTCATTCTATAGTGAAGTTGTAATTGAAGTGAGAGTGTTTGTAAAAGAGTTTGAGAAATAGTGTAGTGATCTTGTTGTGATCACTTTGTTCTTGTAATTCCTTTCCTTGTGGAGCAACCTCTTCGGTAGAGGTCCTTTGTACTCGGTGGAGCTCGGTGCTCGGTCTTCGGTAGACCAAATTGTAAAGGCGTCCTCGGTGGATAGTGGAAACCCTTCACGGAGGTGAAGGAGGGGAGTAGAGCAGTGGCTCGAACCTCGAAACAAATATTTGTGTTTGCGATTGCCTTTGCGTCCAATTCTTGCTTTAAATTCCTCTAACACTTTATTGCTCTTTATAACTTGCTTGTGATCTTGTATCTTCCTTGTGCTTTCAATTCAAGCTTGTAATTCTTGTGATATATTGTGTGCATCTCATTTCTCATCATCATACTTTGCTTTGATCAATCATATCTCAATACAACAAGGTTGCATTGCGCACCTCTAACCCATATCTAGGGGAATTGGGAGGAAGGAGTTCAGAACCTCGCAAGGGGTATTCGGCTCTTAGTCTTGTTTTTGAGAGATTGTTGCATCATTCATCACACTTAGTTTAAAAAGAACATTAGATTAGCAATTACACCTATTCACCCCCCCCTTAGGTGTTTTTCAATTGGTATCAGAGATTGGACTCTAGGATTTGGCTTAACAACCTTAGAGAAGATCCTAATTTGCTAATCATTTCATTCATATTCATATAGTAAAAATGGCCGATGGAATTAAGACCCCTCCTAAGTTTGATGGACTTAACTTTCCCATATGGAAAGTTAAGATGACCGTGTTTTTGCAATCTCTAGGTAGCCGAGTTACAAAAGTTGTGACTAAGTCCTTTAGTGTACCCCCCGGTGACGAATCCACTTGGTCCGAAATAGAGACTAAGGAATTCGATGCCAATGCCAAAGCTCACTATGCACTTCTACAAGCCCTTAATGATGATGACATTTCTAGGGTTATCCATTGCAAATCCGCATATGAGATTTGGTCACACTTGATAGTCACACATGAGGGGACCTCACAAGTAAAGAAGGCTAAGATTGACCTTCTTCGGTCCCAATATGAAACATTTAGCATGCAAGAAAATGAAACCATAGATGATATGGTTACAAGATTTACCAAGATTACTAATGGACTCTCTTCTTTAGGTGAAGATATCAACAATGATCAAAGAGTAAGGAAGATCATCCGGGCTCTTCCTCCTTCATGGGAAGTTAAAGCAACAACCTTAAAGGAACTCAACGACAATGAAGAGATGGATCTTATAGGTCTCATTGGGAACCTTAAAACCCATGAGATGGAAAGGAAGGCAAGAGAGGAAATGGCTCCTTCCAAGAAGAAGACGATCGCTTTCAAGAGTCATGCCACACACTCCGATGAAGACGATGAGGAAGAAGATGATGAGGAGCTCTCACTCCTTGTAAAGAACGTCCGGAGGATGTACAACAAGGCGAAGTACCAAGGTAGAAGAAGATGGCAAGGAGGCAAAGAAGAAAGGAAAATCACTTGTTTCAATTGCCAAAAGCCCGGACACATTGTTGCGGAGTGTCCGGACAAAGCTAAGCCCTCCACATCAAAGAAGCCCTACAAGAAGAAGGCTATGAAGGCAACTTGGGATTCGGAGACCGAATCCGAGGAAGAAATAGACACCGCCAACATGTGCTTCATGGCTAATGAAGGCACAAGCAAGGTAACCTCTTCCCCTTCCTATGATAATGAGCCTTCTATGGATGAATTAGAAGAGGCTTTTGTTGAGTTGTCACAAAATTATGATTTCTTAAAGAAAAAGTATTTAAAGATGAAAAAGGAAAATGAATCTTTAAGTCATCAAGTTTTTACTCTTACAAAAGAAAAGGATGATTTGGTTTCCACCTTGGCCACTACTAAAAATGATTTTGAAAAATATAAGATTTCTTGCAAAGGTAAGGCCCCACTAATTGATTCTAATGAAGTTTCTATGCTTAAGGAAAGATTAGACTCATTAAGTGTTGTTTTGAAAATTTGTGAGTTTAACAAGAAGAAAATTGAGGCTATGTTTCCTAAGAAACAAGCCCCAAAGAAAAATGCTCATGCTCATGTTCATGTTCATGCTACACAACCTAAACAACATGGCAAAACCCCAAAACATGCTCACACTACACGTACACATCATGCATTCATGTATGGTAGAGTGTTCTCATGTTCACATTGTGGGCGGAAAGGACACTTAGCCAATTTTTGCTATGATAGACTATATGCATCACATCATAATATTTGGGTTCGAGGGACTAACTTTAAAGGACCCAAGAAAGTTTGGGTACCAAAATCAACAATTATGTTAAATGATGTAGGTACTTTCCAAAGCCCAACGACATAGAGGATTGTGGTATCTTGATAGCGGTTGCTCAAGGCACATGACTTGGGACATCAACAACTTTGCAACCCTATCAAGATATCATGAAGGTGGCACCGTCACCTTCGGAGATGACGCCAAGGGTAAAATCATCGGTATTGGTAATGTAAAACTTGGCACCTCTCCTATAATTGAAAATGTAGTTTTAGTTGATGGCCTCAAGCATAATCTCTTGAGTGTTAGTCAACTTTGTGATAAAGGTTTTGATGTTGTTTTTGATAATGTTGCTTGTAAAGTAATTGATAGAACTTCTAATGTTTGTGTATTTTCCAGTTTTCGTGAAAGTAATGTTTATATGATTGATATGTTGAATATGTCTTGTAATATTACTTGTTTGAAAGCCCTCGATGATAACTCTTGGTTGTGGCATAGGAGATTAGGCCATATTTCTTTTGACCATATTTCTAGATTAAATACAAAGGAAATGGTGAAAGGTATTCCTTGCTTGAATTTTGAAAAGGACCGAGTTTGTGACGCATGTCAATTTGGGAAACAAACTAAGTCTTCTTTCAAGTCAATTAAGGATATCATGACATCACGTCCTTTGGAGTTAATCCATATGGATCTTTTTGGCCCTACACAAACCAAAAGTCTAAGTGGGAATAGATTTGCTTATGTTTTGGTTGATGACTTTTCAAGGTTTACTTGGGTTTTCTTTCTTGAACACAAAAACCAAGCATTTTCTTATTTTCAAACTTTTAAGAAAAGAGTTAAAAAAGAAAAAGATGTTTTGATTTTGAGAATAAGAAGTGATAGAGGAGGTGAATTCATTAACCAACCCTTTACCACTTTTTGTGATGAACATGGAATAAAGCATGAACTTTCTTGTCCTAGAACTCCACAACAAAATGGAGTAGTTGAACGGAAAAATAGAACATTACAAGAGATGGCTAGGACAATGCTAAGTGAATATGGTCTACCACATTATTTGTGGGCCGAGGCCGTTAATACATCATGCTATATATCAAATCGTGTTTTCTTGTGTAAAAATACTACTAAAACTTCTTTTGAAATGTATTTTTCTAGAAAACCTAATGTTTCCTATTTTAAAGTTTTTGGTTGCAAATGCTTTGTTTTTAAATACAAAAGATAATTTAGGAAAGTTTGATGCTAGATCTTATGAGGCTATTTTTGTAGGTTACTCAAACACTAGTAAGGCTTATAGAGTTTTCATTAGATCATCATTGACTATTGAAGAGTCTCTCATGTTAAGTTTGAGGAATCTAACAAGTTTGTTAAGAATGTTGTAAAAATAGATGCATTGGATGAAGGTTTAGAGAAAGTGACCTTGGAGGATGCTTCTACTATGGGAGACAAACCAAAGGATGATGAAGGAAGCGAAGCTAAGGTGGAAGAGGCACAAGGAAATGAAAATCAAACACATGAGGTGGAGCCTACTCAACCACTACCAAAGGATTGGAGATACAATCCACATCATCCCAAGGACCTCGTCATAGGTGAAGTATCAAAAGGGGTAACTACTCGCTCTAGACTTCATGACTATTGTGGTAACTATGCATTCATTTCTCATATTGAACCCAAAAATGTCCTCGAAGCGAGGCCGATTCATATTGGTTGCTAGCCATGCAAGAGGAGCTCAATCAATTTGAGCGCAACCAAGTTTGGCACCTTGTTCCTAGGCCCCACGATAGACCAACAATTGGTACTAAGTGGATCTTTAAGAACAAGTTGGATGAATCGGGTAATGTAGTTAGAAACAAGGCTAGGTTAGTTGCCCAAGGTTACACTTAAATCGAAGGGATCGATTTTGAAGAAACCTTTGCACCAGTAGCACGGCTTGAAGCCATACGGATGACACTAGCATTTGCCTCATATAAAGATTTCAAATTATTTCAAATGGATGTTAAAAGTGCTTTTCTAAATGGATTTATTGAAGAGGATGTGTATGTTGAACAACCCCCGGGTTTGTTGATCCTACACATCCGGATTTTGTTTTTAAATTAGATAAAGCTCTTTATGGTTTAAAACAAGCCCTTAGGGCTTGGTATGAAAGACTTTCTTCATTTTTGATTTCAAATGGTTTTAAGAAAGGAAAAATTGACACAACTTTGTTTACAAAACATGTAGAAAAGGATATTCTTATTGTGCAAATTTATGTGGATGATATTATTTTTGGTTCTACTAATGAATCTCTTTGCAAAGCTTTTGAATCATGCATGAAGGATGAATTCGAAATGTCTATGATGGGGGAACTCAACTATTTCCTTGGACTCCAAATCAAGCAAAAGAAGGATGGGATCTTCATCAATCAAGCCAAGTACACAAAGGAACTAATCAAAAGGTTTGGGCTTGAAGGATCGAAAGTAAGCAAAACTCCCATGGCAACAACTACAAAGCTTGACAAGGATGAACAAGGTAAAAGTGTAGACATTAAATTATATCGTAGCATGATTGGTAGCTTGCTTTATTTGACGGCTAGTAGGCCGGATATTATATTTTCCGTTTGTCTTTGTGCACGTTTTCAATCTTGTCCTAAAGAATCTCACATAATTGCGGTTAAACGCATAATTAGATACCTTAAGGGCACTATTGAAATGGGTTTGTGGTATCCTAAAATCGGATTATTTGAAATGAAGAGTTTTCGGATGCCGACTATGCGGGTTGTAGGGTAGATAGGAAGAGCACAAGTGGAACATGTCAATTCTTAGGTAATTGTCTTGTATCTTGGTCTTCCAAAAAGCAAAATTCGGTAGCCCTATCAACCGCCGAGGCGGAGTATGTTGCAGCCGGAGCTTGTTGTGCACAAGTTCTTTGGATGAAACATACTCTCCTCGACTATGATTTACACTTTGATCATGTTAAAATATTTTGTGATAATACTAGTACTATTCACATGACAAAGAATGCAAATCAACATAGTAAAACCAAACACATTGACATTAGGTATCACTTTCTTAGAGATCACTATGAGAAAGGTGATATTGTTATTGAATATGTTTCTACCGATTTTCAACTTGCCGATATTTTTACTAAACCATTAGACTATGCTAGATTTTCATTTATTTGTGATGAGTTGAATGTTTGCATTATGGACTCTTAAAAATAATATTTTCAAATTGTTTTGTTTTAACCCTTTTGATGTATGACAAAAAGGGGGAGAATAAGTTTGTTGATTTACAAGTTTAAGTTTGATACTATTTGAGTTCAAGTTTAATTAAAGTGTTTATTGAAAAAGAAATAAGTTTGCTTATAGTTTGAGTTTAGTTTATTTACTATAAGTTTAAAGAGAAAAAGTATAAGTTTAATTGGTATTAAGTTTGATTTCAAATAGTATTTAAGCTTTTGACAAAAATATTGGTTTTCA
Organism: Agave tequilana; assembly: GCA_038442645.1. Lineage (NCBI taxonomy): Eukaryota > Viridiplantae > Streptophyta > Magnoliopsida > Asparagales > Asparagaceae > Agave > Agave tequilana. The sequence continues at coordinate 48,250 of JAVJIF010012929.1, forward strand.
ATGCTTCATGTATCTCACTAATAGTTATTTTTTTACATAGCATTGTTTGAGGGGGAGCTTTCCAAGCTCTTCTTCCTTTATTTATTTAAATAACCTATATGTTTTGTCATCATCAAAAAGGGGGAGATTGTTGGCCCAAGGTTACAATCACCCATGATTAGTGTATTTTGATGATTACAAAACATATTAGTTATTTGTACTAATAACATTTGTTGTTTAAGTGTGTTTCAGATTTCTATTCATTCTAGAAGTCTTCTCTCACAAATACAAGGATTTGGACTCAAGTCAACTCCAATTGGGCTCAAGGAACAAGTGTTGAAGATCATATGAAGAAGCCTATTGAAGATCTTGAAGTCCTTAGAAACATTGTAAGAAATAGAATGTTAAAGTTTGAGTATATGAAATTTGGCTCTAGGATTTGTACACACACTTGTTTCATATATTTCCTATGTTTTGAGAATGGTTATTTCTAAGTTTTATGCCTTAGTTTATATATACATGTACCAAAAGCTTTATATCTTGAAAATCTTGTTTAAAACATGTGTATAAACTATTTTCTGCATAATACTTAGCTATATGTATTTTTAAAATATTTCTCAAAATTTTTCTAACTCAAAAACCAGCCCAGTTTTCTGGTTCAGGCAACTCCGGCCGACCGGCCCGGTCGACCGGCGATGTGTCTGGACATGCACTGTTTGTGCATGTCTGTCGGTCGACCGGACCGGTCGACCGACGGAGAGCAAATTGCTCACAGGTTTTTTCGGTCGACCGGACCGGTCGACCGGAAGAAGGAAACTGTGTTTCCTCTTTTGGGACGGTCGACCGGACCGGTCGACCGAGAGCCAATGGCTCTTTGCAGCTGGGCTTGCGGTCGACCGGACCGGTCGACCGCCAAGCCTGCTATAGCCTAACGGCTCTTTCCTCTTTGGGCAATTCTGAAAATCTATTTTCTTTTTCTGCTTTAACAGATTTTTGGAGAGTTGTTGGGGAGCTTTTGCAGGTCAAATTAGGTGTAAAGAAATTGTTTTTAACCTATTTTTTAACCCTATAAATAGAGGAGAAGTCTCTCTTGCATATCACCTAGAAAAATCCTCAAGTTTGTGTTGTTTTCAAAAGAGAAAAGAAAAGAGTTTAAAGCTTTCATTCCAATTCTTTTTGAGCTTGTATTTCAGTTGTGTTTGTTTACTAATATCACTCTAAAACTGAAGTTTTTCTCACCACACTTCATAGAGCCAAAAATCCTATACTCATTCTATAGTGAAGTTGTAATTGAAGTGAGAGTATTTGTAAAAGAGTTTGAGAAATAGTGTAGTGATCTTGTTGTGATCACTTTGTTCTTGTAATTCCTTTCCTTGTGGAGCAACCTCTTCGGTAGAGGTCCTTTGTACTCGGTGGAGCTCGGTGCTCGGTCTTCGGTAGACCAAATTGTAAAGGCGTCCTCGGTGGATAGTGGAAACCCTTCACGGAGGTGAAGGCGGGGAGTAGAGCGGTGGCTCGAACCTCGAAACAAATATTTGTGTTTGCGATTGCCTTTGCGTCCAATTCTTGCTTTAAATTCCTCTAACACTTTATTGCTCTTTATTACTTGCTTGTGATCTTGTATCTTCCTTGTGCTTTCAATTCAAGCTTGTAATTCTTGTGATATATTGTGTGCATCTCATTTCTCATCATCATACTTTGCTTTGATCAATCATATCTCAATACAACAAGGTTGCATTGCGCACCTCTAACCCATATCTAGGGGAATTGGGAGGAAGGAGTTCAGAACCTCGCAAGGGGTATTCGGCTCTTAGTCTTGTTTTTGAGAGATTGTTGCATCATTCATCACACTTAGTTTAAAAAGAACATTAGATTAGCAATTACACCTATTCACCCCCCCCCCTCTAGGTGTTTTTCAATACCGACCAGCCCAAAAGGCCAAACAAAAACTAGTTCAACAATCGGAACTGTTAGTTTCAGTTCTTAAAAAATGAAATCATAACCAGATCGGCTAGGCCCCAGTTTTGGTTGGAACTAGAGAACCGCGACCCAGTCTGATTTCAATTTTTGTTCCATGGTTTTGATTCGGTTCACCAGTTCAAAACGGAACCGTGGTCGGGTCTAATTGCTACCACCATCATCGGTTGCCTCGGCTTACTAGTAACACTACCCTCATCCCTCCCTCCACTCTCTCTCTCTCTCTCTCTCTCTCTCTCTCTCTTAGATACACACATAAACTAGTCCTATTACCTTTTTAACACTATCAGTGTATTTTGATCTACCAAAACTAACCATAGTCTCCATGTTCGTAGTCTCTTTGATCTTATCCTCTATATGCCTATCATCATATATCTCATGTCACACTTAAACATAAAAAATATTTGTTAGTAGGAAACAATCTTTCCTTATATACATGTATAGTAGCAGTTACTCGCGGCAGTCGACCCACTGGTAAGTCACTTGGCTTAAAAACCAAGTGACCCCAGTTCAAATCCACTTGTCGATGGATATTCACCCCACACTGTAGAGTATGACTGACCCAGTTATGTGGTGGGAAAATTCATTGGGTGGGGCCATGAGACACACAAGATTAGTCTAGTGGGAGAACCCCCTCTGTAGAGTCGTGCTTTCCTCGCCTTCATGCAGGGGTATAAAGCCAGCTTCATAGGAGGTCCGACTGGGATACCTGGCTGGTTTTCCAAAAAAAGCTATAGTGGCAGTTATTAGTATCTTTATACATATATATATGGCAGTTTATTCGTGCCCTTATAGAATATATAATAGCATTTTTTAATGTCGATATATATATGATTGTAATAGTTTAATTTGACACTTTGTTAAACATATATTGACAATTTAATAAAGTGTTTGGTGATTACAACAACAGTAACACCATTAGATGCAAGGCTATTGTAACCCCAGTTCTAGATGTACGTATCACAGTACAGGTACGCGATACAGTGTAACTACTTGATTTGACGTTCCTGATAGTCAGACTAGCCTTGTTTCAGTTTAGATATTAATTTTAATATTTTCAAAAAAATTTAGAATTTTATGGATTATTTTGGAAAATCTCCAGAATTCAGTGTTGACCGATATTGCTGATCGACTTCAAGATTTTAATTAACAAACGGGGTTGAATTTTTTGTATCTGAGGTCACAGTGTTGCTCTAGATAATATTTTCTATTTTAAAGAAATTTTGAGGTTTTCTCTGAATTCATCAAAATTTGACCCAATTAAATAATAATTTAAAATCTGTTTTCTCTCTCTACTCGTCTACATTTTTACCGCCTTATTTCCTCCGACTCTCTCTTTAAATCTCTCGTTCTCTTTTTCATTTGCTCAATCTCTCTCACACTCTGTCCCTTTATCTCTCTCACACTCTCTCTAACTCTCGACATCTCACTCTTTCTCACTCTCTTTCTCTTTCCCCCCAAACCATAACCCACATCCCACCCTCACCGCCTCTCCCTACCCATCTAACCGCCGATAGGCCACTGACAACCACCCCAGACTCAACACCTCCTTTTCTCACTACTATCTCTCTCCTCTACCTCACTCTCTATCTTTCTTTCTCTCTTCCATGCTCTCTTTCTTTTCCTCTCTCCCCCTCTACTCCTCCACCTGCAGCTCACCACTGGCCTGGTCAAAATGTAGGCCACCACCATCCTCCTTCCCCTCCTCTTCTTCTTCTTCTTCCCTCCTCCTCCTCTCTTTCTTCTTCTTACCCTCCTCTATCTCTCTTATTTCTCTCTCTTCCTCATCGCTGGCAGCCGACCATACAACCGTCGCTGACAAGCCGCTTATCGTTATGCTGCCGCCTCGCCATGGCCATCGCACCATCGTGTCACACCGCCACCTCCCCCCTCACCCGGTGCTTCTCTCTCTCTCGTTCTCTCTCAATTGGATGCAAACCTGTAAACCCATTTAGCCAATAACCTATTAATCCAAAAACTAAAACCCAAATCACTTAAGTCTATTGGGTTCATTGGATTTGAGCCCAATCTGATTGCAACCCAACCCGCTTCAAAATCAATAAAGGTAAATTTTTCATAAAACCCCTTAGCTGAATAACTCATTACATTTTATACTATATAAATTATAAATCTAACCTATTTTTATTAATTTTAGTGTTAGGGCAATATATTAATTTTAGTGTTAGGGCAATATCTTGACATCCAGAGTCTGATTTGAATAATTCTCAAGCCATTGCGATCGTAAAAAATGAGCTATATTCTTGTGATAACTATGTAAGTGTTCTTTTATAAATTATAACACCTCGACTCGGTGAGTACAGAGATGTTACTGCAAAGTATATACGCATGACTGAAATACCCTCACATATATACGCTAAGCATCAATATACGAAAGTACGTAGTGTATTATTCATTCTAACTTAAGAATACAATTACAAACTTATCATGAATCGTGATATAATATTACAAGTATATTACATCACCACGAGGCACAAAAGTACGATTTACAATATGAGCAGTACCAAAGGATGCTCATGAGCTAAGAGGTAACCCGCGAGCCGGTAAGGAGAGTCAGGAATGGAAGGAGCTATAGCTAGTCAGCCTTCTCCACGAGGAAATCTTGATCTTCGGTGAAGGGCTCCACTTCAGTCCAATCTTCAGGCTCTGGACATGCATGTCTAGGGGAGTCGGTTGCTACCCAACGAATAGTAAGATGAACCCAAGTGGCATGTACAAAAAAGCACACTTGAATCAATAAAACTGAATCAGAAAAGCATGTACTGAAACAGTATCATGAGCACATACACACACAAGCATGTAATGAATAATCAAGTAAAGCAAATGCGGCAAAATCAATTGCACAACACACACACACACAGAGACACACACACACCTTATAACTCATGTTACTATAACCTATGTTCAGACAATCCAAGTTGCCTATAGTATAAAACCAAAAAAAATCGATAAAAACAATAATCATTATACCACTAATCTTATTATTTTATTATTATTATTCGTCCTAATCATGTGTTTAATTATGTGTACTAGTATCCCAGCAACATACGTCCACATATGAGTAAGTTGAGGTTGTTATTAAAAACTGATGAGAAAACTAACGAATTATATTACAATGGGTTTCATGCATACCCGGGACAACGGCCCAGGATATTCCGTTGCTGGTGCAGAACCTACCACGAGAAGTAGGAAGAGGAAGGGTCTTATTTATATGCCCTAAGAAGGAGGTAGTAATCGAGGTGCCAGCACACCCCGCGGAACACCTGAAGGCTTACAGGTAGAATTAATATTTTAATTGCACAACATACCTAATGTCATTGTAAACATAAGCACAAATTGAGGTCAATCAGTGTCCCACGATCAGATATAAGTTGTCTTTTTTATTGCCGATTATATATAATTATCAGATTACAGGAATGAGCAGTAGCATGGTACAAGAGTTACATTAGTACAGAAGTAACAAGGGTATAACAGGAAATTAATTATTGGATTCTCATATTATGATAATCATGAGTCAAGTGTTAAGCATAACAGGTGTCAGGTGATAACATGCAGTTGTTAGGTGATAACATTCAGGTGTCAGGTGATCAACATTGCAAGTGTTATACTGTCATATACGGAAAAATGGTGCAGATACAGAAGATCGGTACGAATACCAAAAAACACTACAGTATTAGAAAAAAAATTTAAGTAAAGATTTCAAACTCTTCACAACCATTAATAAAAAATAATAGTTAAATTATTTAATTATCCAAGCGGGACTGATCAAGCTAGAGCAAAGCCAGGCTGTGTTGGCATTATGCCGGGTGCACGACAGAGCTTGGCTTCTCGCAGATTTATCGTGCAACTCTGAATGCTAAAGTGCTCGGTGAGGCTATCGCTCGCGGCGAAGTGATGTACGAACGTTTATCTAATACTCACAGCGAAGCCACACTCACGGCAAAGCTAAACACACATGATGAAGTGACATATGAATGCTTTGCTAACACGTGATGAAGTCACGCTCGCGGCGAAGCTAAACGCACGTGGCAAAGCGGCATATGAATGCCCGACTATGCATACGGCGAAGATACACTGGGGCGTGTTAGCTGTAAAGCACTGAGCTTTAAGCTCACCTCCGGGCGGAGCTATCTAGAACCCAAAGGCTAAGCCCGAAGGCCGAATAGTGGTACCGCAGAGCAGTTAAGCCTAAAGGCTAAGTCAAGCAGGCATATAGTTAAGTTGTGCCTGACGAGGCTACGCAATGAAGCTCGGCTTGCAACACACCGTGGAGCTAAGTTCCTGACGAAGCTAGCAAAACCAAGAGGGTTCAAAACCAGAAGGCTGAGCAAAGCGAAGAATAACTAAGTCGTGCCTGACGAGGCTATGCAATGAAGCTTCGCTCGCAGTACATAGCGGAGCTAGGCTCACGACAAAGCTAACAAAACCTAGAGGGTTTAAGCTCGGAGGCTAAACCATAGGTTAATGACTACGAAGGGTCTGCCAGGCACAATAACAGAGCAGTATTACAAGTACAGGTATTAAACTGTGCTATTACAAGTACTCATCACACTGATACAAATACATCACGCCAATATAAATACATCATTCCACAAAAATACAACATAATTTCAGAATTACAAAATACACCCATTGAAGCAGATTAGCACATAAAGTGAGAAGCACTCGCCTAAAAATCTTAGAATACACCATAAAGTCCTTGAACTCCAAAATATAATGCACGGGCATGTGTACATTGAGAGAGAATGGAGAGGAGAGAGAGAAGAGAGAAATAAGGAGAGGAGATGGGGGCTCGGTCCCTAGGTGGCCCCGGCCTAGGGTGGCATGCGCGGCCTAGGGTGGCGCATGCGGCTTAGGGTGGCCTACCCTAGGGAGGAGGAGAGGGGGTTAAGGGGTTTGATGATGGTGGAGTGGATTGTGTTTTTGGGTAATGGTGTTGATTGTAGTGGTAGTGAAGAAATTAGGGGAAGATGGAGATAAAAATGATGATGATGGGGAAGAGGGTGATTTTGTTGGCAGTTGCTTGAGGTGGAAATGGTGGAACGGTGGAGGGAGTTGGAGATGTTGGTGATTGTAATGGTGAAGAAGGTGGAGCAGTTGGAGTTTGGAGAAGAAGAAGGTGGTATGGGTGATGTTTGATGGTGGTGATGGATTTAATGGCGGTTGTAGGTGAAGAAAATTGTACTGATGAAGATTGTGGTGGTGTTGAAGAAGATGGAGGTGGTGAGGTTTCTGAAGTTCTCACCGGAATAGTCGCCAGAGTTATCACTAGAGGGAGGTGGCTGGCCCTAGCTTGGAGGTGGTGGCCGACTAGGGAGGAGGGAGAGGGTAGTGGTTGGTGGAGTTGATGAAGTAGTTGGTGTTGTCATTAGAGAGGTTGGATGTGGTGGTTGTGGTGGATGAAAGGTGGAGGTTTTTGTTTGAAGAAGATGAGTGAGAAGTTTGTGGTGGTTGTAGGTTGAAGATGGAGGAGAAAATGGTGGAAGTTATGATGGATTTTGGTGGAGAAGAATTCATAATTTTAAGGTTTCTTCATTCCTAAGATCCTCTTAACTTTCTTAAAAATAAATAAAAACTATTTCTCTTATTTTAAAAAGTTTTATAAAAAGAAAAGAAAAGAGTTTCAATACAAAGAAAAAAATCTAAAAGTTTTTTATAAAAAGAAGTGTAAAAGGAAAAAGTTGAAAACAACCTACATTAGTAAACCCTCCCCTACACTTATCTCATGCATTATCCTCAATTTATCGTGAATGTATATATGTATGAAACAAATGAAAGGGAAAGAAAATTATCTCGTGGTGGTGGTTCCGATGGTGGTCTTATTGGGCCAAGCATTGCTACCCAATCAAGATAATATGGTGGTTCATGGAACCCACCTTTATTGACCTCTTTCTATTTACATATTTACAATCTCCAATATGAATAAGATCATGCAAGATCCTATCATGAAAATTATTCTCTTTATAGGACCAATCTTGAAAGATCATCACTGAGTCATTATGGTCAATATCTTAGTCCAACAATAGAATGTGATTTTGTGGACGATTTGGGCTTTGAAATGAAAAGCTCGGGAACCAATACTAACTCGGGAAAATCAACTTTTGGTTTGAGAGTCAGTTTAGGTTCAAGAATTGGGTCCAAATCAAAGAACTTAGTTCCATATTCTATTCCCATCAATAAAATGTGACTATCTAAAAAAGGTGGTTCAATTTCAAAATCTATGGATACATGAATCATTGTTGGCTCGGGAAATGGATCCAACTTGGGTAAGGATGTCAGAGTCAACATAGATTCAAAGATTGAAATTGAATCACAAAATTGTGGGTCGGGTTTATATTCATATTCAAGTTCAATTTCATTGAAATGAAAACTTACCATTGTTAATGGGTAAATATTGGTCAAGTTCAAGATTTTGTGGTGAAATTGAATCTTGATCAAAGTCTTCAAGATTTCATGATTCTTAGTTTTCGTCAATATGGTTAGAAGTGTTAGGAATAGTCAAATATTGGTTAGGGAGAGTTTTCTTATTCTTACACATATTTTTCAATTGACTAAGTCTTACTTCTATCATATTGAAAGGATCGCTTTGGAATTGAATCATAAATTTCGTACTCTTTTCTAAGTCGGTATGTTCTTCTTTCTGTGAGACTTGAAAAATGGAGTAAGGATCTTGGATTTAAAAACTTTGATGGGATTTTGAGTCTTCTAAATTTTGAATTCGTCGCTCGAGTTCCTTTAAGGCTTCCATCCTCTTTTCCTAGTCAATTAGTTCTTCTAATGGTTGTTGGGGAGAAGGAGTATATGAAGCTGAATGTTGGTAAGGTGGTTGATCGTATGACTTGTGAGAGTTGTATTCCCATTGACTCTGTAAAGAGTGGTGATGATTGTTTCAGTCATGTTCATAGTATTGGGATTGGGACATATATTGATTCGGATAAAACCAATCTAGCATAATTGGTTGGTTAGAGTTAAGAAATGCCGGGTTGGTAATATCTGAGTCAAAAGAGGTCGGAGTGAAGTATGGATCACTATATGCATTGGAATAATTATAATTGTAATTCATAACACAAAAATGTCAAAAAATAAAAATACAAATACAAACAAAAACAAGCAAACAAACAATCAAACAAAGAAAAAGAAAATTTCAAAAACAAGCCTATACTAGGGTTGACCTAGACCTCGATGACTCCTAACTGGTTAGACTGTCCACAGGGGTACACTGTAGAAATCTGACCACAAGTTAATCGGCCTGGTAGGGGAAAGACCAATAGGAGGTGTCCGTGCCGGAGCAACGGGCCTAATTATGCCAAACTACTGTTCTTTGAGATTTCGCCTCTCAATCCCTAACCTTTGACACCGATTTTATAAAAGTCAAACTTTACAAACTTTCCACTTAGGTCAATCTCCTAAATGAGACCGACGTCCCTAGGGGCCAATGTCTAGCAAGTTTATTTAGGCTTGGGTTGTGTGAGTGGGAAGGTGATTTTTGGGCTAAGGGAGGGTAATGATTCCCCACCTTATGTTTTATTGGGATATGTTCTTAAGTTCAATTCGTGCAAGTGTGCAATATAGAAAAGAATGAACACACAAAGAGTGTAAATCACCCACGTGTTTGTTTTAACTTTATGCAATGCAAAATGTACACCTCGGTCCAGATCACAACAATGAAAAAATAAAATACAGTATATTAGAATGAAAATTGACACGTGCTTAGATGCAAATATCTAAACCATTTTAAAATATCCAATTACCGTATTTTAGTTCTTAAATTATTGTAGTATATAGGTAATATAAACAGATACTAGCAGCAGAATATAGCAATATACAATAATTTATCCAACCACACAAAAGCAAGTGTGAATTTCTGCAATGCTAAATTTCTTTAAATTTTGACTTGCACACCAAAAACAAAGAAGAAAAGTTAACAAAAATGTGAAATCAAATCGTTCCTTTTCCCAGCTACGGCGCCAAAATTTGATCGAGGTAAAACTGAACAGGAAAAGTATCATTTTGAAATCACTAATTAAAGTGTGTGCGCTTCGACTTTCTCGATACTTTCGTTATAGCATAGAGGCTAAACGGGTCGAATTCATAAGGACAGGAGGTGATAGAACCTTTCACGGTATGTTCACGTGTGTATTAATAGTTCTTCTATGTTTCAAAGAATAAAAAAAGGAAATAAAGAATGAACAGAGAAGTGTACGGTGAAAACAAAAATAGAAACGTTAAAAAGAATATATTTGTGATTTTTGAGATATATCTAAAATAAAGTAAATATGAAAGAAAACCCATGGCTACTAACTACTAATTACTCCACCATATGCTAACCTCTTAGTGATGTTGCATTACATATATCTTTGGCCATCACTAGTCCTTGGTTCAAGAGCTTTACAAAGCATGACCTATAAGATTACTCATCACATCCAAACTCAACAAAATAAAAGCAAGCTACACTTAAACCATCAAAACTAACTAGAGTAAGCACGAAATAAAATAATGTTAGCTTGTTAGAGAGTCAGTGTTAGAGTATTAGAATCCATCATCATGAGCCATCAATGGCTCATGCAAGAGGGAGGCTAAGTAGAGGGTATTAGATTCATGTGGATTATCAAATAAGGAGTGAGCAAGTTAGTGGTTAGTGGTTAGTTGCCATGAGAGAAAAAGCTAAGCATGTAAAGAGTTAGAGAGAAGAAAACCAATAGAGATAAGGAGAGAACCTTTCATAGAATGTCACCTTCCATTACAAGAACCCTAACCTTCATCCTATGCATCTCTCTTCCCTATTATATGATCTAAAAGAAAATGAAAAACAAAAGAAAGAAGAAAACTACACTAAAATACACAAAACTGGAGAAACTACCCCTAAAACCCCTCCCCTCCCCCTGTTCTAGAAAACCTGGGGTATTTATAGGCTAAGGGGGGCACCAGGGAAGCATCACAGGGTCAAAACTCGACACGTAGCCCCACTAGAAGGCCGCGAAAAAATGGTTTTTGCTACGTCCACATTTTCGCGGCTCTTTTGGGCCCCGCCTACTGTACCAGTAGGTGCAAACTATTGGCTTGTCTCTTTACTGGTTTCTACTGCTGGTTTCTAATTTTCTCAATCTATTTTGGTAAATCTAATTTGCAAAGTCAATGACTATATTTGTAGGCTTTAAATCACCAAATAAATTAATTTTTGGGCTTCTTCTTCATTTCACACCATGGACCTTGGAACATACAAGAGAGGTATTATTAACAAAATTTAATATTGAATAAATGTGAAGAAGTGGTATTAAATATGCAATTTTGAAGACTAATCAGGGAGAAAAGAGAGAATGAGAGGAGAGAGAGAGGGTTGGTCAATTTTGGTAGTGGGAGGAGAGAGAATGAGTGGAGTAAGGAGATATTTTAGAGAGGAGAAGAGAGAGAGAGAGAGGGTGATGGGAGAGGATGGGAGAGAGTTAGTGGAGGGAGATATTTGTATTGAAAGTGAGTAGATGATGGTGGAAGATGTTGGAAGGAAAATAAAATAAAAAAGAAAAGAAAAAGGAAAATACCTGGGCCAAATTCCGGACTTGGGAAAACAAAAATATTATTTTAATAGATAATTTTTCGATAAATTCAGAAAAATTCCAAAAATTCTCTAAAATATAAAATATTACATTGAGGAACATGATAAAATTAGCTTCAAGAAATTCAACTCTATTTGAAAATTAAAATTTCTGAAAGCGATCACCGACACCGATCGACACTGATTTTAGGTGATTTTGCAAAATAATTCAGAAAAATTTCAAAAATTATGAAAAATCTAAAATATTAAAAATTAATATTTGAAATTTAAATCTGTCCAGTTTGAGAGTCAGAAAAATCAAATCAAGTAGTACACTAAGATCGGCTCCCGGGTTCAAACTTAGGCTGATTCTGAGTCCAAAAATCTGGGTCTGATACTAAATAATAATATAACTAATCACAAAATAAAAGTAAATACGAGGAATAAAATAGGAAAATATGATCAAAAAATTAAAACACGTATCTGGGTACGTATTCCAGGGATGGGCTGTTACATAAATTATATTTCTTTCTGTTGAATAAAAGTAATTTATTGCTTTTTTTAAAAACTGTAATCATCGATAAATTACTGTAATTATTATTTAATAAACTGTAATTATCGATAAATCACTGTAATTATAATATGCGTGACTGCTCTTTAAACATAGTCAATAAAATAATAATTTATTTTGTTTCTTGATTTAATATAAAATATATGTGAATTATCTAAATATCTAGTAAATATTTAGACTGTAGATTAAAGAAGTTTTGAATTAATAAATTAATAATTTTAATATGATTATGAAGAGTTTAAAAAATAGATAATTGTAAATAATTACTTTATGATATCGATCATGTAAAGTTATAGTAAAATATTGTTATATTGACACATGATTATATTAACGATATTACCCTGATATTGTCACTGACCTATGAGAACAAGCATTGTCATACTGAGCACATGTTTCTGATTTTATAAATTGTTATTATATCATATGCACAATTTATATGTTATGATAGTGGACACGATGATTTCATGTTCTTATATCATTGTTACACATATACACCCAAGTATATGACATGATTGTTTCCTGTATCACTGATATTGATTTGGCATTCTTGTTACGTGGATTCACATGTAAGCATGCTTTGATTATTCATGTATTCTTGTTATGTAGATTATTGTTACTTGGATATTCTTATAATACTGTTACATAAAAATTTCTTGAATACAGTTACATGATTGTTTCCTGTATTTCTGAAATTGATATGACACTCCCATTACTTGGACATACCGACAACTAGGATGTGCGAAACTAAGTGTCACACGTGACAAAGTGCCGCACCACATATATGATGGGGATCACCTCTTGAATTTGTGGGGGCCACCATTAGAATCTCACGTCTTATAAATCTTATGCCTTATATTATCTTGTTACACGTTAATATTATTGTTTCTGGATAGTTAAATATAACAAATATAATATGGAGTTATAGGAAACTGAACGGTTGACTACGTCTTATCCGGTGAATATCTTGGATCCATATTTGTCCCACTGCAGTGGATGATAATGCTAGCTACCGACTGCATATAGCTCATGGAGCGTCCTGCTTCCTGTTTCCCTCTTAGCGTAGGGCCCTCGTCTCAGTAGCCAGTGGACTGTTTAATGCTATGATCTTGGGGTATGCACGGGAACACCCACTTGACCATTGAGTTTCAATTAACATAATAAAACAGTATAAACAATGATGACATCAGGAACATTTGTTATTTGGTCACTCTCTCATTCAGATAATGGTACCCATATGCTATGTTCAAATGGGTTCGGCTAGAGTACGGGCTCCGCTTGAACTGCCAGTGGTATAAGACACTGAAAAAATTGATTAAAATATCAAGTGATATTGATTGTTATTATTATATTAATAAAAAAAGCAATGCTCGATACATGTATATTATTGTCTGTTTATATTTTGTTATATTTCCTGATTTCTTGTCCACCAATATGTTACATGTATACTTTATATTCTATGTATTCTTTATAGACACACTATTCTTATATAATCATATTTCATGTATAATGTTTATATTAATCATTATACCATTCATGCTACTGTTACTAATAGTTTAAACAATAAAAATGAAATAATGAATATTGATATATATAAAGCTCTCTTTGATTGACATAGCCATTGTTTTAATCATAAATTGTATGATATTGTAAAAGTAACATTGTTGTAACATACATGTTAGGTACTAATTATGTAATAGTGTAGATATAATAATTGTAATATAATAACGATTGTAAGTATAATTATATCGTATCACTGTTATTTATACGCATATTATATTTTATCGTGATTGTAATACTATTATAGTATATATTACTGCTTTCCTAGTGTTACCACTCACTAAGTCACTTTCTGATGATCCTGACGTTATTTTCTCATGTTAAAACACAGATATTTTGTAGTACTTGATGTTTCTCGGGATATTAATAAGAGACTAGTCACCTTTATTATCTTTTTGTGTTTTTATTATTTTGACTCCGCTTTCTCATTTACTCATGTTTTTATATTTATCATGATTACTAACTCCTTTGCAGGTATTATTGTACTTATTTAAGCTGAAAATTTATGTATATTATATTTATTCCCTATATTAAGACTTAGTGCGTATACGTAGAGGTATTTTTCTTACGTATATACGTCGCCGACTCTCATCGCGTTCTCACTATAGTGTATTTTGAGAAGCGGGGCGTGACAGCTATCGATAAATCTATTAATGGTTGTTTGATGTAGATAAAGTGGTAATTAATTTGCTACTATTCTCAGATTTTGTTGTAGACATACCTCAATATTTAAATCTAATTGCAAGTTAAGTATTGTTGTAAGAAACTTTTAAATCAAATCATGATTTCCTGCTGTAACCCAACCAACTATTGTCTAATGATTAAAGCTTCTAGTGATTATTATAACATTTATCGTTAATATTGAACCCTATTCGGAGGAAAACTGTACACAAAAAAATGTGTGATTTGGATTGTGGAATGTGTGCTCAAGATGATACAATTGTTTTCTCAAAACTATCATTATAGTTAAGAATCTAAATGAGTCGTGTCCACAAGGAGGAGAAGCGATAAAAAGCATGTGTTCGATTTTGTATTTATTTCAAAGCATTCTTCTTTTATTTCAAAGAATTTTTAAAGAAAAATAAAAGAGAAGGAATGTTGGTTGATGGTACGTGGAAATAAAGTAAAAATAGTTGGATTGTGGAGATGTAAAGTAAAAAACGGAATGCGAAGTGAATAGTTATGAAGTGTAGAAAACAAGTTGTGAAAATGAAAAGAAAACGGGTTCGGAAGATAAAACTTCAAAGTGAAAAAAGTGGCTTAAAGAAAATGAAAAATGAAACAAGTTCTGAAAAGAAAGTTTGAAGAGAAGAACTTTGAATTCAAAGTTTGAAAAGAGAAGAAAGTAGACTTTTCTTTTAGATGGTAAAAATGCATAGCTAACCTCCTACTAATTGATCCCACTAATCGTTAACTTTCTTGATGATAGAGCTTCACAATTGATCCTTGGCCTTCACTATTCTTGTTCTTTGAGAACATGTTATGTGGAATTCAAATGAAAGTTCTTCCCCGATCACTTTGTGTTACATAACAAAAACTCGAATGTCAACCCATCAAGATCCGTTTTAAGGCGAGAATGAGATGAATTGTAAGCGCACGATCGGTATCGGCAAGGATGAATTGATAGTCTCTAACTCACCAAACAAAGCAAGGTTAGTACATCAATAGATCATCAAAAACACATAGCTAAGCATAAAATATAAGAATTAGCTTGCATGTTAGTGTGTTAAAGTTAAAACCCTTCATTGTAAGCCATCTATAGCTCTTACTTGCACAAGACTCATTGTGATGCTCATTGATTCATGTGGGTTAAAAATCAAGTAGTTAGATATTAGTGGGTTAGTAATTAGTTATCCATGCAAATAGAGAAGTTAGCTACTCATGGAAAAAAAGATTAAGTAGTCATTCTATACTATTTGTAAGGAAGAATAAAGAGCAAGTAAAAGTAATAAAAATAGAGGTAGAAGATTAAACAATCTTGTATTGATTAGCCATTGATCCAGTACAGAATTTTCACTCTCTCTCACTCTAATTTTCTGGACTACAAAAATGAAAGAAATTACAAGAGATTACTAAAGAAATCCTAGAGAATACCCTAGACAAAATGCTCTCTCTGGTAACTCCTCGTACTAAGGCTCAAGGGGTCCATATATAGGCACATAATTTTAGGTACACGCAATCACAACCGTTGATGAAAACTGAGCACCAACAACCCTGATACTGCCGCAGAAACACGGCAAAAGTTACGTTTTAGCGCTGTACTATGGTCGTTAGGCTTGCGTCAAAGAGCACAGGCTATCAACGGCCAGGTGTCCTTTAGAAGCTTTTTGTTCTCTAAATATTCCCTCTGAAACATGAGCTGGTTGGGCTTCAAGTTTCTGGGCTTCTTTAATTAGCTTAATTAATTCCAAATAATTGGTATATTTGGGCTTCTTCTTTCTTTGGGCCATCGACCTGAAAATGAGAGAAAACTCTATTTGAAAACTAGATTTTTATTAATAATCAATCGAAATTGTGATTTAAATGATGCAAAATTGAATACTTATCATACCCGATCAAATATATGCAATAAGAAAATCACATTAATAACTAGTATTTCAAAAAATGCATTGGATGTGTATGATAGTGAGGGCCTTTAGTTTTGTATCTCTCGATTGCCTTAACATCTAATCATATACAATCTAAGATCTATTTTACTGACATGTTTTTAATATTTTTAAATTAATATTCAATAATAAATGAATTACGTAATATTAGACGTTATCTTATTCACCCAAGCGCCATTTTTTTTGTTATTTGTAATGAAAGTGTAATGTATTCTCACTAAACTTTGAGATTTTTATTGTTCTACTCATTTAATAATTTTTGTGTTGCCTTACAATAACTCACGAGATCATAATAAAAATTATCATAATATATGGCATTAACAATATACATGTTTATTTCTATCTTTATTAGCAGCATCATTTCTATTTTTTATTTCTATTCTATTATATATGTGTAGGTTGATTCTATATTTTAATTTTTTTACTAAATGATTGGTCTACGATTCTGCTTCATTACATCACATTTTTCTACTGATCAGACACGTGCATTGCATGTTTTCATATCATATGTGTCACACTTCTGCATTTTTATTTAAATAAAACTCCGCTATTAATGTATTTTCATGTTTAATAGTGTGTAGAGTAATTAAGCAAGAAAAAAGAGAGATAGATTTTATCCAATTAAATCTAAAAGTTCAAAAGAAAGGGGATTGATTCAAATTCATAGGATCCAAAGGCCATCTTATCTGGAGACCAGATATATCAGATGAGATAATATCATTCAAATTCAAGGAAAAAACAGATTAGAAGAAGACCCTATCAGTTCTACTGAGGATAAAGAGATAGATTGTTAAATGTAAAGCTGAAATTCAAAATCCAAAGGGATAAATGGATAGAGAGAAGATCAACGGATGAGATGAAATAATTTAGACTCGAATTCAGACTAGATACATTTTAATATTTGAATCATAACTTTCGGTACCCAAACTCAAATCTGATGATTTAAGATGATCTAGAAAGAAGACTTAAAGAGTTACAACTCTTATGTTGATCATTATTTCTAATTATATCATTTGTTAAGTTATATTCAATAATTAACACATCAACAAGCTGTAGATCAGAATTGAATATCCACATCAAATCAAGTTTGACGATAAGAGGAGGATTCAAATTCAGAAATAGCCAGCTCTCCCTATCTTTTCACTCGTTTCCTTATCTATTTCTATCCTACACATACCCCACACATCAGAGGCAGAAGGATGAAGTAGAAAATAGAATAGATTTTTGTATAGGTTTAACTTAAGTAATTCTTTCTCTTTTAAGTGTAAATTTTTACTTTTTTTATGTAACTGAGATCGAAGAATAGTTTCATGGGAGAACAAGAGTGATACTTGTACTGAGAGTAACACCGGTGTAAGTATTCTTCCTTTCTTTTAATGTTATTAAATTCAATCAAAGTTTCTTTTCTACTCTTGTTTTTGTTACCTCTCTCTTCTGTGTTTGTGAATCCAATCAACTCCAAAAGCTTCGAAGTTGCTGATTGGGAAAGAGATGTGTGGTAGATTGCACAGATATTATAGAGAAAAGAGAAGGTTTAGAATCAACCTTTGTGCTTGATCAATCCACAATTGTATTTATAAGATCAATGTATCCTTTCCAATCTCCGTTATAGCAAAGGCTTTACCGGGTCGATTCTCCGGGAGAGCTAGCGATGGAAGCGTTACGGTTCAAAGTGAAACAAGAAAATGAAGATTCTTCTTTGTATTTACACAAATGCAAGAAACATGGAAAAAAAATAGAAGAAGTGGTTGATTTGTGCATGATGGAAAAGAAATCAAAAGAACTTTAGTAAAGTGTATTGCTAAGAGAAAAGAAGCTAGTAAAGAAAATGTTTGGAAGACTTTAGATGAGAAAGTACATGGCTAGCTAACTTTACTTCGCTAACTTACTATACTCAATGGTGATGCTTGATTGCCTCATGTTGATTCATTGGCAAATAGAGATGACTTTGCTTGTTTGTTCAAGTACTTTACCGTTTTGAAGATGAGTGTTCCTTTAGTTCTTAGCTTGAAGCCTCATATTGATTCATTGGCTCTCTAGATAGATTATCAATGATGAACTCTAGGATTGGTACTCAAGGGATGCTAGGTTAGAAGAATCAACATTCATTTAAACATTCAAGACATAACAACAAATTAGCTTGAAGTAAAGAAGTTGTTCTACAAGTAGCACATGTTTGGTGATCCATCTCCATGTTCCATCAAGGCACTTGTTCTAGACAAGGCTCTAAATGAGGCACACATGAGTCATATGGAGGATGTACAAGCATTCACCAAGGGAAAGCAACTCTACTTCCTTGGTAAGTAAAAGAAACTCTCACAATGCAAGTATAAAGATAAGCAATCATTCAAAGAGATAGAAGTTAGCTATGTAAGTTGTTAGCTAGCCATGCAATAGAAATTTAGCTATCCATTACACAAGTAACAAAGCAACACTTCATGATGTAAAGCAAAGAGAAGTAAAGCAATGAAAGTGAAAGAAAAAAAGTAAGTAAAGCAATGCAAAGTAAAACGTACTAGAGCTTGCAAAGAGAAGACGAAGCTTTGATTAACCCTTATTACAAGTATGTCACCTCCTTGATTACAAGCTTTCAACAGCACTCACTTTCTCTCTTTGACAAAATCTCTAGGAGGAAGAAGATGGAGACTAAAACCTAGGAGAAGACTAAAACAAAATACAAGAGTTTCCCTAGTTCTCTCCTCTCTCTCTCTGTTTTTCTCGTGCAGACCCTTGTCATGTATTTATAGCCCTCAGAGAGAAGCTTCGAGAGCCAGGTTGTTGGCGCAAAATTTGGGATCTAACGGCTTCATAACCGCCGCAGATACGCGGGAAAATCCAGGTTTTGGCGGCAAAATCTGGGCCGTTGAGCCCAGATTTTCTGGTACAGGTTCGTTGCGAGGTTGTTATCCATGTGGCCTTCTGGAAGATTCAGTTGGCGCACGGATCTCTCTGAATCCAGATTCAAATCTTGGGCTTCTTTTTGGGCTTTTGAATTAATCTCTTTAATTATTGCTAATTAAAGAGATTAATGGGCTTTCTCTCTTTTAAGTTGTGGACCTGCAAAAAATAGAGAGGAAAGGATTAAAAATCACGTTTTTATATACAATATGCATGGTATGGAAGTGGTAAAATATGCAAATATGTGTAACAATCACACCCCCATACCTAGCTTTTGCTCGTCCTCGAGCAAAAAAAAAAAAAAAAGAAGGAAAGAAAAAAGAAAATCCTAACTAATTTATTACACCACTTTCGTAGGTGACACGATTGCACTGAGCACGTGCAACAAGCCGTTAAACCTCTAGGTTACCCTAGAGGAGGAGTGTTGTCTCCTGAGGGTTTTCAGCGGATTGCACCCACAAAATCCATAAAGAAAAATAAAAGGGTTAGTGAAATTTTTTGATCCATGTTTTAAAGATTCTAACTTGAGCTATAGGTTTCAGGTTACCCTAAACTTTTCATTCCTCTTATAAGTGTCTAATTGGAGTTTTGTTTTCAGCTTAGGTTAAGATTTTAGGGAAAAGATCAAAAACCGGATTTTGCATCAATCCTAGGATATATACATCTATAAATATGAAGGATCTTTCTTAGACTAAGTTCATTTATTTACTAAATATATAATATTTTTTTTCTTCTTCTTTTTTTTTATTTACAATGTTTATTTATTTACATTTCCTTAACATCCTTAGGCTTTCTAGTTTACCCTTGTAGCGAGCCTTTAACCGATGACTCCCAAACCAGACGGTCTTAGGGCACCAGATGAGAAAACATCCCTCGGGTTTAAGGTCTCGAGTAAAAAAGGCCACGAAGGAATTTAAGGACTTAACCACCTTTAGGCGTGATCGGCAATGCTTCTTGAGGCACGGCTAACCAGCTTAGTCAGTGGCTAAGTATTTATTATTTATTTATGTGCATCTCTTTTTTTTTTCTTTTATATTTTTTTTATTATATTATATGTAAATAAAATCACAAAGTCTTTGATTAATCCTTCAATATGTTTAATGTTTATATCTAAAGAAAGAATTAAAATCTAGTAATTTTTCTAATCCTTTATTACTTAACCTAAAAATCTAACAAAACTCCTCTTTTCAACTTATAATTAGAAATCTTAATTTAGAGCTTCCTTAATCCCTAAATTTCAAGTTTGATTCTTTAAACATGGATCAAAGAATTCTTTTCTTTTTTTTATATTTTTTTTATTTTTCTAAAAGAAAAAGTAAAATCTAAAAAGAAAGTAGAAAATCTCTAAAGAAAGGTAAAATCTAAAAGAAAATAAAAACCTAAAAAGAAAGTGAAAAATCCTAAAAAATAAAAGGCCTAAAAAGAAAGTGAAAAATCATAAGTTAGCATCTACCCCCCATACCTATCTCATGCATTGTCCCAATGCATGCAAGATGAAATGATGCATGAAATAGGTAAAGGATAAAGCTACTCCCTCTGTCGCTTTGGACCCGCGGTGGTGCTAGGTCCAGCCGACTGTGATCTCCTTAACGCTGCCTCCATACTACCTAGCCGAGAGGATTGCTCCTCTACCCTCTTCCTCAGCCTCACTTGTCCCATAAAGATTTTCTTCATGCCCTTCCACATGGTGGACATGAAGGTTCGTGACTCAGTTGGGGGATCCTGCCTCCAGAATTGTGGCTCATCTATCTCCTCTAGGCTTTCCTCCGAAGAGGACTCCACAGGTACATTCTCAGGCTGGGCACTGGGTGTCCAGAGTGCCTGCAAGCAACCATTATATGAGCTTGTGGGTCTCTCTACAGTAACAGGCACTCGGTCAAATGTATTAAAGACAGCGTCTGATATGAAATGTTTACACAGACGTGTGATTAAGATTGCATGGGAATGCTTTGTACCCCGAGTGCGGGAGGAATTGTCAAGAATAGCGTGGAAGATGGCACTATTCAAACAGACCGTGTGGTTATGTGTCATTAAATCATGGATTATCTGTAACACGGATCTGTTAAAGGAAGATTGGTGGTCAAGCCCAAAAATGTTGCGTTGGACCCAACGTCCAATGCAATGAACATTTCGAAAGGTGTTGGCTTTGAGCCCACGGTCCTGAATTGTACAACGGACCCCCATGATGGTCATATAATCTATCAACGGCAAGGGGTCGCTATGGTGGGGATGACTGGGGACATTAGTGGTTTCAGCAATAAGTGGGATGGTAACAAAGATGTCACCGAATGGCATGTGAGATACAAATTGGTGCGTGTCATGATTCACAGATGCATGATCAATTGAATTATAAAAAGTAGTGACAAGATCAGGGCAATAATATGCATCGTAGTCATTGTTATCATAGACCAAAGAGTACCAATTCCATGAACGTATTCTATCCACAAAAATGTGCCCATACCCCCCACTATCATTCAAAAGTATGGAAAAATCCCTTTCTACAAACAAATTCGGGGCCATGTATGGTAATGGATCTTAAAGCAAAGGATTTTAGAGAGGAAATTGCAAACCACCCCGGAGATCGTGGGGGGAAATCCAAAAACAGTTGTGCAGAAGGCACCCGGACAGAATCTGGAAGAATGGCTCTGGATCTGCCAGCAGCAGAGGAAATCAGCCGACCAAAATTTTTCTGGGCGCCAGAGATGGCCGGAGTGCGGCGGAATTTCGGCCGGAAGTAGATTTTTGCGGCAGATCTGAAGATTCTGGTGAAGGAAAAAATTGGCAGGGGTTGGCTCTGGAAGAAGGAGTTTAGATCTGAGGGGATTTCTGCGTGTGAGGGAGAAAAGGTAGGTGAGGAGAGTATTTATAGGGGGTAGAAAAAATGGGATTTCCAATTTTATCCCTAGGTCAAAGGTATATTTACAACCCTAGGTCAAAGGAGTTTGGAAATGAATGGAATCCTAGGGAAGAGAAATTCCTATGAATGTGAAACTCTTATAAGCACAAAAATCCCTAATTTTTTTTCTTATTTTTATTTTTTTTATGTATTATTTACAAAAAGTGTAAAAGAAAATTATTTACAAGTGTGGTCCTAAAATGATATTCAGGAAAATGCGCGGGAAACTATACAGATGGAATGGTCACAGATAAACTGGGTCGTGAAGACCCAATTCATGAACTTCTTGTGACACGACTTCCGTGGTAAGGAATGGCTTTAAACGTTGACCGTTCACAGTAAATGTGTTGCCATTATTCGGGTCAAGAATCTCGATCGCACCGTGGGAAAAGACTTTGTGCACTACGTATGGTCCAGACCACCTGGTTCTCAATTTACCAGGGAAAAGGTGGAGTCGTGAATTATACAACAGAACCTTTTGTCCTACGACAAAAATTTTCCTGTGAATGGATTTATCGTGAAAAAGCTTGGTTCTGTGTTTAGTGATCCGAGCATTGTCATATACTTCGTTTCTTAACTCTTCAAGCTCAGATATCTGCAACTTCCTTAATGCACCGGCTTTATCCAAATCCAAGTTCAGCTGCTTTAAAGCCCACATAGCTCGGTGTTCTAATTCAACTGACAAGTGACAAGGTTTTTCAAATATAACTCGATATGGAGACATACCGAGGACAGTCTTGTAAGCGGTCCTGTATGCCCATAAGGCATCAGTGAGTTTGATGGACCAATCCTTACGGTTCTGTCCTACAGTTTTCTCCAAAATGAGTTTTATCTGTCTATTCGTGACTTCAACTTGCCCATTGGTTTGAGGATGTTAAGCCGTGGATAATTTGTGAGTAATAGAGTATTTACGCATCAAGGCTTCAAAAGCCCTATTGCAAAAATGACTCCCATTGTCGCTTATTATCGCACGGGGGGCTCCGAAGCGAGAGATGATGTTTCTCTTAAAAACTTAATGACAACATGGTTGTCATTTGTCCTTGTAGGAATTGCTTCAGCCCATTTGGAAACATAATCTACGGCTACCAAAATGTATTGGTTACCGTAGGACAGAGGAAAGGGTCCCATAAAATCGATGCCCCAGAGGTCGAAAATTTCGACTTCCTAGATGGGTGTGAGGGGCATCATGTCTCTCTGTGTGATACGACCCGTCATTTGACACTTATCACAAAGCTTGCAAAAATTGTATGCATCCTTAAAGAGAGTGGGCCAGTAAAATCCACTCTGAAGCACTTTCTCAGCAGTTTTCCGTGGACCAAAATGTCCACCGCAAGCTAATTTGTGACAAAATGTCAAAACACTCTGATGTTCATCCTCAGGAAGGCACCTACGTATGATCTGGTCAGGACAATATTTGAATAAATACGGTTCATCCCAAAAGAAGAACCGCATTTGACGCATGAAACGATGTTTTTCCTGACTTGACCAATGAGAAGGTATTTGCCTGGTAGCAAGGTAATTCACAATGTCAGCATACCAGGGCTCTCCACACATCCCAAAAATGTGTTCGTCAGGGAAATCGTCATTAATCGGTATACTCTCCTTAGGTGCATTTGGGATTCTCGACAAATGATCAGCTACCACGTTCTCAACGCCCTTTTATCTTTAATCTCCAAATCAAACTCTTGCAAAAGAAGTATCCATCGAATCAGTCTTGCCTTAGCATCCTTCTTTTGCATCAAGTATTTTAGGGCGGAGTGATCAGTGAAAACTATCGTCCTGGACCCTAGCAGATATTGGCGAAATTCTCCAACGCAACACAGACCGCTAAAAATTCCTTTTCAGTAGTTGTGTAATTGAGTTGGGCATCATTCAGCGTTCTGCTAGCATAATAGATTACGTGTTACCTATTATCAATACGCTGCCCTAAAACAGCGCCTATAGCAAAGTCAGAGGTATCACACATAATCTCAAAAGGCTTGGTCCAATCTGGTGCAGAGATGATCGGTGCTGAGACAAGTCTACTTTTAAGCTCTTTTCATGATTTTTGACATTCCTCATCAAATATAAAGGGTACATCCTTTCCTAAGAGATTTGTCAAGGGTCTTGCAATGTTGCTAAACCCTTGAATGAATCGTCTATAGAAGCCGGCGTGCCCTAAGAATGATCTAATGTCCTTTAAGCATGTTGGTTCAGTAAGCTTCGTTATGACTTCCACTTTAGACTTGTCCACCTCAATTCCTATTCTTGATACCTTGTGCCCAAGAACGATTCCTTACTTGACCATAAAATGACACTTTTCCCAGTTAAGTGTCAAATTTTTCTCCATACAGCGTTGTAACACCAGCTTTAAATGGTACAAGCATTGCTCAAAGGAATCCCCATAAATCGAGAAATCATCCATAAAAATTTCCAGAAATTTCTCCACCATGTCCGAAAAGAGGCTCAACATGCAACGTTGAAATGTTGCAGGAGCATTGCAAAGGCCGAAGGGCATCCTTCGGTATGCAAACGTTCCAAAAGGACAGGTGAAGGTAGTCTTATCTTGGTCCTCGGGAGCAATTGGGATTTGATTATATCCTGAATATCCATCCAGGAAACAGTAATACTCGTGTCCTGCCAATCTCTCCAGCATTTGATCAATGAAAGGAAGTGGAAAGTGGTCTTTACGTGTGGCAGTGTTCAGTTTCCTGTAATCAATACAAACTCGAATCTTCGTTGGAAGACGTGTTTGTATCAATTCTTTATTCTCATTTTCCACCACAGTAAATCCAGCTTTCTTAGGCACAGCATGAACTGGACTAACCCACTGACTATCAGATATGGGATAGATAATCCCATTGTCTAATAGTTTCAAAATCTCAGATCTAACAGCTTCTCGCATAATGGGGTTAAGTCTACGCTGTGGGTCTCGTTTAGGCTTGGCATCTTCCGTCAAATGAATCCTATGTTGAACAATGGAAGGACTAATCCCCTTGATATCAGCCATTGTCCAACCAATGGCCTCTCTATTTCCCTTAACACAGTCAGAAGGTCCTCTTCTTGTTGTTTAGTGAGATTGGATGCAATGATTACGGAAAGGATTCCTTCTCATCCAAGTACTTGTACTTGAGATGGTCGGGAAGAGCCTTAAGCTCAGAAGAAGGGACCGGATCTATCACTGGTTGTTCATGGTGTAAAGGAAGAATAGGGGTGTAATTAGTAGTCCTTTCAACATTTGATCCAACAATCTGATCAAGGTTGAAGTCATCTGACTCCAACTCCTCTTCAGACTCATACTCCACCTCGTCGACATGTTCACTAGTCAAACCCTCAATCAAGTTCACTTCGAAAGAATCATTGTCCACATCCCTTGGCTGCTTCCCAGATGGAAGACATTCACCTCTTTCGTCATATCTCCGAACGTTAGACGCATCGATCCATTTCGGCAGTTGATGATCGCATTCGCTGTGGCTAAGAAAGGACGTCCGAGAATGACGGGTGTTTGCGCTCTGTGATTTTGTACGGGTTGTGTTTCAAGAACAACAAAGTCCACGGGGTAAATGAATTCCCCGACCCGTATAAAACATCTGTAATTCCCCCTTTGGAATCTTTACAGAGCGGTCAGCCAATTGTATAGTCATCTGGGTAGGACGAAGGTTGCCTAACCCTAACTGCTGATAGACGGAAAAGGGGAGAAGATTGATGCTCGCGCCCAAGCTAGCAAAGCCCTATTTATGGTGGTCTGCCCTATGATGCAAGAAATGGTAGGGCTCCCTGGATCTTTGTATTTCACAGGGATCGGACCATTGAGCAGTTCACTTATGTTGGAAGCCAAGAAGACTTTTTTAGGGACATTTGCTTTTCTCTTTTTGGTACACATTTCTTTCAGAAACTTGGCGTAGGATGGGACTTGTTGAATGGCATCTAAGAGAGGGACATTGATTTGTACTTGGTTGAATATCTCTCTTATCTTCTCCATGTGAGCATTCATCTTATGATTTGTAAGCCTATTTGGGAATGGGACAACAGGCTTGTATGTTTGCTCATCAACTTTCTCTTTTCCTTTGGACTGGGAAGTGAATGTTGTGTGCTTGATGAAGGATTGTCTTGCAATGGTGTTTGGATTGGAACAGAATGGTGACACAGATTTGGGAGACTGATTTGAAACCTTATTATCTACATGCTTCCCAGATCTAAGGATTTGAATAGCTTGGCATTGGCTGGGTCCCAAGTCTTCAACTTCGTGCAAGGGAAAATGAGTTTTGGGATTTGGCACAGGTTGGCTAGGCAGCATTTCTTTTTGTCTTTCAGCCAGAGAATTAGCCAACTGACCTATCTGGATTTGCAATTTGTTCATGTCCTGCTGCTGATTGTTCATCATTGAAGCTTGGGTCTTAGATAAAGTTTCTATCATTTTCTCCAAATCAGAAATTCTCTTGTCTGAAGGATTGGGTGGTGGATGATGCTGATACTGGGGCGGAAAATTTGCTTGGTAAGGCACAGGATTTTGATATGACTGGAATCTGGTGGGCTCTGGTATGAATGAACATTTGGTGGGTTCTGGTGGTAAGTCGGTGGATGAGACTGAGCAGGGTATGTTGTGTGGAAATGGTTGTCTCGGCTGCTCAGGACCAGACTGACTCCAAGAAAAATTAGGATGGTTTCGCCATCCTGGATTATAGGTTTTGGAGTAAGGATTGTAAGTGGGTCTGGTGTACGCGGCATTCGTACTCTCCTGAAACATTTGAGTTTGATACACTGGACACTCCTCAAACAGATGATTCAGATCATGGCAGTAGGTACAACCCGGATTTACCACAGATGGGTTGACCTGATTAACAGCAGAATTTTCCCTGGACTCTAGCAACTCAATCCTCTTCATCAATTGTGATTTTAGCTTCTGCAACTATCGAGGATTCTATGGAATGTAAACCAGTTCTGGAAGTTGTGGGTGTGGGTTTCTCAGTACATGATTCCCACTGGATTGTCTTTTCAGCTAAAGCCTCAAAAAGATCCCAACCCTGATCTTCATCCTTTTTTAAGAATTCTCCTTGACACATGGTTTCAAGGAGCGTCTTAGTCTGATAATCGAGCCCATCATAGATAATCTGGCACTGGCGCCATTTTTCTATACCGTGATGGGGACACAGGGCTACTAGGTCTTTGAAGCGCTCAAAGTACTTCCAAAACGGTTCATTTGCTTCTTATTGAATTGCATTATATTCTTCCTCATAATGGCTGTCTTATGGATAGGATAAAACTTTTTAAGAAAGACCTTAACGAAATCATCCCAAGAAGAAATTGAGCTAATGGGAGATTATAAAGCCACTTCTTAGCAATATCCTTAAGTGCAAAAGGTATAAACCTAAGTCTGACAGCATCTTCGGTCAACTGGGAAATTCTCATCATAAGGCATACTTCTTCAAACTCCCGAATGAAGAAGTACGCATCCTCAGATTCAAGGCCATGGAATCGTGGAAGTGTGTTTATGAACTGGGGCTTCAACTCAAAGTTATTTCCATTTGTGTTTGGGAGGAGAATGCAAGATGGAAGTGATGTGCGAATAGGATAGAACTTGTCTTGCAACGAAACGTTGGTGGTCATGATTGTGTCGAGTGGTGGTGTATGTGACAGTGTAGAGATTCTCACAAGCCTAGCAGAATTCGGATCTCGATACCACTCTTGCATACAATTACACAATCAACGTGCACCGATCACACAGGCGGAAAATGAAAAAGAACAATCAAGAAAAAAGAAAAAAATCAATCCAAGCTTTCTAGGTTTCCTGGACCTAGACGACTCCTAACTTTAGATCGTCCACAGGAGGTTTGGTGTAGACTTTGACTATAAGCGAATCAGCCAGGGAAGGTTAAGGTGGGGAGGTTTTCCGTCAGAGACGTTCCTTAATTAAGTAACCAGCAACCTTCGGGCTTTCGGCCCTCAACCCCTTTCCTAGACACTGATTTTACAAAAGTCACTTTCCAACACTTTTCCCCTTAGGATAATCTCCTAAGTGAGTCCGAATGTCCTAGGGCCAACGTCTAGCAGTTTTTATTTAGAAGCTTAGGATTGTGAGTGCGTGGGAAAATGTTTTTGGGCTAAGGAAGAGGTGATAAAATCCCCACCTTAATCTTTTTTATGGGATTTGCCCTTAAAGTTGATTTGTGCAAGTGTACGATATCAACAAACAAGGTTCACTCAAAGCGTAATTAAATCAAACAAAGAGTGAGTCCTAGTCTATATGCTATGCTTACGTACCTTGTCTCCAGCACTCTTCAACAGTAAATGTAAAGGAATTGAAAGACACGTGCCTAGTATGCAAATGTCTAAACAATTTTTTAACTTTGCAACAAATTTTTTACTGTTGATTAGCAGATATCAGGTGAAGCAAATAAGATTTAAAGTATTGCAGCAGCTGTATTTTGCAGAGAAGCAAGCCCTGCAGAAAATGGTCAGTAGTCAACTCCTCCTTGCCGCAATTCTACGGCAAAAACCCAAATTTGCGGCAATTCAGAGGGATCCTGGTCTCTGCTTTCGAGAGCAGAGGCCCAGGTCCACTTATATGTTTCTGCAATGCAAAATTTCTGTTTCTTTAACCTGTAATCTGCAACAGAGAAGAAGATTCGTTTAGTTCTTCACTTTAAAGAAAATCCGTTGCTCTCCCCGGCAACGGCGCCAAAAATTTGATTGGAAAGAGATGTGTGGTAGATTGCACAGATATTATAGAGAAAAGAGAAGGTTTAGAATCAACCTTTGTGCTTGATCAATCCACAATTGTATTTATAAGATCAATGTATCCTTTCCAATCTCCGTTATAG
The DNA here is from genome assembly GCA_038442645.1 of Agave tequilana. NCBI lineage: Eukaryota > Viridiplantae > Streptophyta > Magnoliopsida > Asparagales > Asparagaceae > Agave > Agave tequilana. The sequence goes on from JAVJIF010012929.1 coordinate 77,084, forward strand.
CAAAGGCTATACCGGGTCGATTCTCCGGGAGAGCTAGCGATGGAAGCGTTACGGTTCAAAGTGAAACAAGAAAACGAAGATTCTTCTTTGTATTTACACAAATGCAAGAAACATGGAAAAGAAAATAGAAGAAGTGGTTGATTTGTGCATGATGGAAAAGAAACCAAAAGAACTTAGTAAAGTGTATTGCTAAGAGAAAAGAAGCTAGTAAAGAAAATGTTTGGAAGACTTTAGATGAGAAAGTACATGGCTAGCTAACTTTACTTCGCTAACTTACTATACTCAATGGTGATGCTTGATTGCCTCATGTTGATTCATTGGCAAATAGAGATGACTTTGCTTGTTTGTTCAAGTACTTTACCGTTTTGAAGATGAGTGTTCCTTTAGTTCTTAGCTTGAAGCCTCATATTGATTCATTGGCTCTCTAGATAGATTATCAATGATGAACTCTAGGATTGGTACTCAAGGGATGCTAGGTTAGAAGAATCAACATTCATTTAAACATTCAAGACATAACAACAAATTAGCTTGAAGTAAAGAAGTTGTTCTACAAGTAGCACATGTTTGGTGATCCATCTCCATGTTCCATCAAGGCACTTGTTCTAGACAAGGCTCTAAATGAGGCACACATGAGTCATATGGAGAGATGTACAAGCATTCACCAAGGGAAAGCAACTCTACTTCCTTGGTAAGTAAAGAAACTCTCACAATGCAAGTATAAAGATAAGCAATCATTCAAAGAGATAGAAGTTAGCTATGTAAGTTGTTAGCTAGCCATGCAATAGAAATTTAGCTATCCATTACACAAGTAACAAAGCAACACTTCATGATGTAAAGCAAAGAGAAGTAAAGCAATGAAAGTGAAAGAAAACAAAGTAAGTAAAGCAATGCAAAGTAAAACGTACTAGAGCTTGCAAAGAGAAGACGAAGCTTTGATTAACCCTTGTTACAAGTAATGTCACCTCCTTGATTACAAGCTTTCAACAGCACTCACTTTCTCTCTTTGACAAAATCTCTAGGAGGAAGAAGATGGAGACTAAAACCTAGGAGAAGACTAAAACAAAATACAAGAGTTTCCCTAGTTCTCTCCTCTCTCTTCTCTGTTTCTCGTGCAGACCCTTGTCATGTATTTATAGCCTCAGAGAGAAGCTTCGAGAGCCAGGTTGTTGGCGCAAAATCTGGGATCTAACGGCTTCATAACCGCCGCAGATACGCGGAAAATCCAGGTTTTGGCGGCAAAATCTGGGCCGTTGAGCCCAGATTTTCTGGTACAGGTTCGTTGCGAGGTTGTTATCCACGTGGCCTTCTGGAAGATTCAGTTGGTGCGCGGATCTCTCTGAATCCAGATTCAAATCTTGGGCTTCTTTTTGGGCTTTTGAATTAATCTCTTTAATTATTGCTAATTAAAGAGATTAATGGGCTTTCTCTCTTTTAAGTTGTGGACCTGCAAAAATAGAGAGGAAAGGATTAAAAATCACGTTTTTATATATAATATGCATGGTATGGAAGTGGTAAAATATGCAAATATGTGTAACAATCAG
>JAVJIF010012930.1:0-77931 GCA_038442645.1 Agave tequilana
CGGATGCCAAAATTTTTGGATCGCTTGTAAACATCTGCCCCCATGCTCGTCTAACGGCTAGCGGGAACAGAAAAGGACGAGAACCCGCAGGCTGCAGCTACTGCAAGCCCAACTTTTGTTGCCCGATGGGCCCTACCAGGCTGATGGGCTCCAATCTCGTGCCCGACGCGCGTCGATAGGCCCATTCTCAGTGAATTTGGTACCACGTAAACGTAGGCCCGTGGCATGAATAAGAGTGCCCGTGGTAGCTTTCAGCGGGCCGAGGATCTGGCAGTAGGCCGCACAGGATCAGCGTCACCTCGTACCACCACCACTCGAGGCAGACCGAAGCGGCGCTGGGGACTGCGAGAGCGACAATGGCCGCAGTACTGGAGGCATGCAAATGAGTCGGCCCCAGCCCAGGGCTTTAAAGCTTTGTTAAAGAACAGGAGGTAACCCACAAGCCCAAGTTGATGCTGACAGTGGTCCAAGATGAAGCAGGAGCCAACCCTCTCACCCCAAGCCCCATGTAAGGCACAACTAGTTTTTTTTCTTTTTTCTTTTTTTCTGATAGTCAAGGCAGAAGTAGTTGATGGGATGCGAAGCAAAATAGCAATTGTGGTTGATTAGGTGAGAGGTTTAGTGAGGCCTTGGGCCCTTAACAAGATTCTCAGTGGGTGGAGACAGGCCTGGCCTAGTAAATGAGGTAAGGAAAAGAGAGTGTACTGTTCGGCCACCGATAAGATTTCTGGATATTGGCCAAATGGATGAGAATGGGCTTCATGTAGATCTAGAGAAGCGAACGGGAAAGGCAGCGAGCAAGAGTGTTTTCTGGAAGGTGAGGCTGAGGACGGCCCATTTCTCCCCCCCAAACGTTCGCCACAGATGGGCTTCATTCCCATGGATAGCCCCTCAGGACACAGTACCCAGTGATGTCCGCGAACACGATGGCAAGGGATCCACTGGCGAGCTCACGTGGCCGAGATGGCCCAAGAAGAGCATCGAGATCACGGGCCGCAAGAAGCGGAGGAAGCTTGAGATCATTATGGGCCACGTTATCTAGCCCAGTTGGACAAGCTCCGTGCCAACCTGCACTGAAGAGAAGCAGCATCCAAAATGAAACTGTCATTTAAGTTTGGTTTCTATCTCAATCTGTTTCTAAGAATAGTACAGATTATATTGGAATTTATACATGATCTGAGTCTTGAAAGAGTCAGCAATCTGTTTCTAAGAAACAGAGATCAAAGATACAGGAAATGAGGAACCAACATGAAGGCATTTGAGCTCCCCTAATAAGTGGTTTCCTCCCCAAATTCTACACTTGTGAGATCCAAGTAGCTTAATAGAATAATGAATGCTAATCGCACTCTCTTTCGTAGTTTCTCTAGAGATTCAGAATGTTTTAGATAACATGCATTAGATTAAAGGAATGATAAGCCCATGTTCTGCATTCGGCTTCACCTTTCAAAACTTAAACATGCAAATTTCACATCTACGACCATTTTTATTCCTGACATGGCCCAGTATTTATTAAGATAATGCAGAATATTTTATCATTAATCATATTTTAATCTCACTTTTAAACAAGAAAAAAATAAACAATGGATGGTGGTTTGTTATTGCAAATGAGGAGCTTCAGACATCGTTTAATTTCGGCAACATTGTCGTGCAGATCTTGGCCTTTTGGCGGCCAAACTAATTAGTATTTATGACAGTATCGGGCTTGTTTGTTTCTCGTAATTGACCCATAAGTAGTAAAATATAATTGCAACAAATTCACTTCCGGTATTTGTTTGGGACCGTAACTTGTAAATATACTTGCAGCCTATTTGCAGTCTAAAACAGTTAATTTTGTGGTCATACAAACTCACTTATGACTATTTACTGTACAAACATTTAATTTTGTGGTAATGCAATCCACATTGCAGATAGATAATTGTAATTAGATTAATATTTTTTATTATTAGATTAATTTTTTAATTATGAGAAATCTTTTTTAATTATTAGATTAAATTTAATTATTAGTTTAATTTTTTATTAATTATTCTAATAATTTTTATTATTAGAATCTTTTTATTACAAGTTTAGTAATATTTAATATAAAAATTAGGGGAATTTCGTCACACTCCCTATGTTGAACCGTAATTAGGAAAAACTCAGCTTCATAATTTTGTTCTCTTCAGCCACCTCCTTTTTTAAGTCACGATGTGCGCCCACATGTCAAGCGCTGAAGCGCTCATCAACAGCGTAAGACGAAAATGCTCCTAAATAATCGCTTCAAAGAAAGCGAACCTTTTCAAAAATGTCCTATTTCTAAAGACTGAGACTATGATCGCAGTCCTCACAAGTATAGAGTGTTGGCCCAGTAGCCCTTCACCTTAGTTTTGATAATGACTAACTCATGAAGGTTAGTTTACTAATGATCTTGTGTTTTAATTAGTTTCAGATATTGATTAATATCTTAGTAGGTGATTAGTTTCAACAAAGAATTCAAAGCCAGTTTGAAAGCTAAAACGTGTTGATTCTAGAACTTGCGCGTCAAAATCACATCTAGCACTGGAAGGAGTCGAGCTCATGGATCGAGTTTGGATCAAGTCGACTTGGAGAAGAAGACTTGTATTTAGGTTTGTTTTAATTTATAGTTTAGATCTTATATAATGATAGACTAGTATTGTTATGCTCAAGTTCATATACACACACACACACACAAGTTCAAAAGTTTTGATTTCAGTTTAACCGTTTCGGATTTTCAAGAATATATATTGTTTTCATGAATAGATAGAACCAAAAGAAGTTTACACGGTTATATGTATGTTGGATGTTTACCATATACATTGATGATTCATAATACTTAAAAACTTATTTGATGTATATCTAGTTCATAATTTCAAGTTTTATTTTTAACAAAACTTAGCTTTGGATTTATTGTCAAAAATATAGATATATCTTTTATATGTGTATTGGATTCTATCCATACACTCTATACTTCAAATTGAGTTTAAATGTCATGCTTTTGTTTCTATACTAGTTTTAGAGAAATCGGTTTTTCATTTCAAAGTTTGGTTTATGAAAAATACAGTTTTCGATTTAAAGCTTAATTTTTATATCACAAAAATAGTTCAAAAAGTTTGTAATATGTGTTGAATTTTGGTCACACATATTTGTTTTTCAAATATTTATAAGAACTTATTTTTGTGATTTTATGTGATTTTATGGGATTTATAGGTATTAAAAAGCTAACATTTCAAAACCCTAAATCCCAGCCTGAGCCCACTGGTGGTTGACGACCAGTCGACCGGACCAGAGCTCGGTTGACCGGTCGGTCGACCGATGTGCACAAACATGCACAAGGCATTTGGCCTTTATGGTCGGTCGACCGTGCAGTCGACAGACTGGCACTACCTAGCTCTCGGGTAGGCCCGGTCGACCGGGAGGTCGACCGACAATGCCAAACGATCAAAAATTTGACCGGTGGCTGGTCGACCAGACGGCGTCGACCGACAGCCTAATCTGGGCAACATTTGACCCCAACGGCTAGTTTTTTCCTAGCCCCATATAAAGGGGCTTTGGGGGCTATTTTGATTAAGATTTTATAAGAGAAATTTTACCAGTTTTCTAGTGTCTTATTACCTATTTTCTAAAATGTTTTAAAATAAGTTTTTGAGCTTCAATTCTCAATCTTTATTTGTTTTCAGAGTATTAGAAAAATCAAAGAAAAAGGAGTCTTTGGGAAATTTATTTTGATCTTTATTTTCATATCTATCTAGTGTTTTTCTCAAGTGTTTTTCTTTGTGATTTTTGTTTTTCAAACACTTTGATTTCTCACACTTGAGCAATCAATTCAAAATCTATCTTTAGAATATTTGTTTGTGAGAAAGAGTTAGTGATCATTTGAGATCACGAAGAGAGTGTTTGCGATCTTAGTGATCACTAAATTGTACTTTCATCTTTGCTTTGTACTCTCTCTTGTGTGGAGGTGAGTGTGCTCCCTCTTGTGTAGAGGTGTGAAAGTTGGAGTTTTGTACTCAAGGTTGTAAAGTGTAATTCCTCAGTGGAGGTCCCTATGTGGAAGATCCTTAGTGGATAGTTGAAAATCATTCTGTGTAAAGGTGTAGACGTAGAGCAGTGGCTCGAACCCCTCGAAACAAATCTTATGTTTGTGTTTGATCCACTATCTCTCAACTCTCTCCTATATCTTGCATGGCTTTACATTGTTCATATTCATATGCTAGATATAGTTTGTGTGTGTCCACACTTGTGCTCAACCAAGAGAGCTTATTAAAGCACCTCAACTTTTAATCTAGAGAAATCTAGAGGAGTAGCTCCAGAGCCCTTCATAGGGAATTCAAACTCACTCTTTAGTTACACTTAGTATATTTGCAATTTAGTTTTAAATTCCGCATCATTTGTCCTAAATTATCTAGTATGCATATTCACCCCCCTCTAGATGTACTTTCAATTGGTATCAGAGCCTCCACTCATGATATTCAGTTTAACCACCTAGGAGTGAGATTCTTCATTGCTAATCTAGATTTGCATTGCGCATATATAGTTTACACTCATGGACTATCTTGTCCCTCCTATGTATGATGTTTCCAACATTGACATGTGAAAATTCAAAATGAGTGTATATCTCAAAGCCCTAGGATTGCATGTTTATCTTGCCACTATAAAGAAATCATATGTTGATAATGGCAAGCACCTAGAGGCCAATACACAAGCCATGAAGGCACTTGGGCACACACTAAGTAAAGATCATTTATATATGGTTTCTTATTGTGATTCCGCTTTTGCAGTGTGGGACACATTGGCCTCTCCCGAGCAACAAATGACAAACTATGTGGAGAATGAACCAAGAAGAGATGAGTCCGACCAAGCTTGCTTCATGGTCCAAGAGATTTACTCACTTGAGATAAAATCGGACACTCATCTTAATAATAGTGCTAGTTCTTCTTGTGATGATAGCATAAATGCACATGCATTAAATGAAGAACTATATAAGTTTTGTGAAAACTTGCTTTCAAAGTACAAAGCTTTGAAAACAAAAGTTTTGAGTTAAAATAAGAAAATAAGAATTTATTTTCTAAACTTGATTTAGTTTTCAAGAAAGGGTTGAGATTTCAAATGAGAGGGATTCATTGAAAATTCAACTTGACCTTGCTCTAAATGAAAATAAATTTTGAAAAATAAAATAATTTTAATGATGTTTTGAAGAAAAAGATGTTTTGTTTTTAAAACTTGAATTTGTTTTAAAAGAAAATATTTCTTTGAAAAATAAAATTGCTTTAATTTCAAAAGAATTAGATTTGGTTTCAAAAATAAATATTTCTTTGAAAAATATTTTGATTCCATGTTTATCATGCTGCGATAAATTCATCTTCTATTGATAAACATATTGCATGCTCCACTTCTTCTTCAATTATTGAAAATGATATTTGTGTGTTGAAGAAAAATGTAGATTTTTTGGGCTCTACTTTGAGCCAATGTGCCATGAATCACAAAAAATTAGAATCCATATTTCGCAAGAAATATGCACCACATATTCATGCACACCATTCACGGCATACACATGCTCATCATGCTCACTCACATGACACCATGTATGCTCATGTGTACGCTTGTACATATTGTGAACATAAGGGCCACCTTGCAAAATTTTGTTATGATAGAATATATGTTTTGAATTTTGCGAATAAATTTATTTGGATTAGGAAAGGTGCAACCCCTTTGGACCTAAAAAGATATGGTACTAAAATTCTCACCTCTTGTGTTTGATGTGGGTGTGGGCTCTCACGAATGTGAGTGGGTTGGTGCCTTGATGGTGGATGCATGTGGAGTTAGATGTACATACCAAATTGATGCATCGCTATCAAGAAGTTTGGTGGGAGGATCACCATAGTTTGGAGACTTAGAGAATAGTTCATATGCTTTGGTAACTATCTCTAAACTCTTATTTTAGTGTACATGCTTTTACATTGATGATTTTTTAGCATGTTGTGATTTTAATGCTCATTACGTTAAATGCAATTTTTTTGGACATGTGATATACATAGATAATCTTTGAGATACACCCATGTTCATATGGATTCACATTTTTGTGTTCTCACTTTAGTTTAACTACTATGTATATACTAGTTTTAAAACACGTGCATTAAGCCTAATGATCATGTTTGTTTTATGCTTCAAATGGTGATTACTTGTTTAGATGTAGTTTTCGTTAAAACTTTTATTTATACTTGTACAAGTAGTGAGTTACACTTGATTATTATGTGTTTGTACTTCATTACTCATTGTACTCATTACATATACTTGTATAACCTAGTTTTAATGATTCTTACATTTATACTTGTTTTTCCTATTTTTGTACATGTTTAACTTCATGTATATATTAATTTTGTCTAAAACTAATAGATATACATGTATATCCTTGAGTCACTTGCCTTCATGCAAAATTCTATTATGGACTCGTTTCTGTTTGGGATATGTATGTATACTTTTAGTTTTGACAAAACATACATACCTTGAAGCTTGTTTAGTTTTGATGAAAAATAAATTCTTATGATTTTCATATGTTTTGATGATTTGAGCTTTATTGTCCTATCTTCATGAATGTGTTGCTTATATGATTTTTGTACACTCATATTTCTTTTGTGTACTCATGACTTTATTTTCATGAGATCATTTTTGAGCCTTATGGATTTTGAGTGTCAATTATTGTGTATTTAGCATATTATTATGAGATTATTCATATTTTTATTTATTACTTGAAGGATTCCATACTAGTTTTCAAAATTATCTTAAGACTAGTTTCATTATTCTTCAATTCGATAGTGATTTTCAAACTATGCTAAAATGATTTTCAAATCATATTTTTGAAAACCCCTACCTTCAAGGGCGGTTGGATGGGCGACCATGCCCTCCATGCTCTTAATGAAAATCTATTTAAACATGTGCATGGAAGGAAGATATGAGTTATACATAATTTTAGTGAAAATTCATTTTATACACTCATGTTTTCTATATATATATATATATATATATATATATATATATATATATATATATATATATATATATATATATATATATATATATATATATACATCATATCTAAATTAACATTATATTGCTCTGATACATATATATAATTTTGATTGTGCCTATTTTACATTGATATACATGTTTAAAGCACAAATTATTTCTTACTAAGTTTGATTTAGTCTTAATCTCAATTGTTTTTCGATTGGTATCATATACAAACTTATGCATTATTTTTATTGGTATTTCATAAAGGGGAGAAAATTTCTTATCTTATCTTTCAATTTGTTTTATTTTCAATTAGTATCTTACTCCCACTTTTATGATGAAAATATTTTATTTTGGTATATGCTAACATTTTTCAATGTTGGTCAATAATTTTAAATTGATATTATTCTCAATTTGGTATGTTTATTGCAAAATGATTTTAGTGTTTACCTAAAAATTTGATATTTTACTTTCAATTGATATCATGTCCTTCTATTGGTATCAATTCAAAAAAATATTTCATTTCAATTGATAAAAATATTTTTTTCCTTTCAATTGGTTCCTTTCAACTGATTATTTTTATTGATATCAAAATTCTGTTTTAAAATATGTTTATTGGCATGTTTGTTTGTCTTCACCCCTTTGTTGATGAGTGACAAAAAGGGAGAGGATTTAGTAATATATGCATGTGTTATTTAGTGTTATATATATATATAGGGAGCTGATCCTCTAAGAACGGTTCTCACGGATTTCTGTGAGAACTTTCACCTGAGCCGTCGGATCTGATAGATCAAATCAATAAAACTAGATCTCTATCAGATCCGACGGCCCACGTGAAAGTTCTCACATAGAACCGTTCTTAGGGGATCAACTCACTATATATATATATATATATATATATATATATATATATATATATATATATATATATATATATATATATATATATATATATCTATATATCTTGTTTTTATTTATATATTGAGTCACATTGAATATCTTTATGTGTTTATTGATTATGCATAAGTTAAGGGAGAGCTTCTATGAAGCCTATTCTTAATCAATGCATATATAACCTTATGCATTTTATCATCATAAAAAAGGAGGAGATTGTTGGCCCAGTGGTCCTTCACCTTAGTTTTGATAATGACTAGCTCATGAAGGTTAGTTTACTAATGATCTTGTTTTAATAAGTTTCAGATATTAATCAAGATCTTAATAGGTGATTAGCTTCAACAAAGAATTCAAAGCCAGTTTGAAAGCTAACACGTGTTGATTTTAGAGCTCGCGTGTCAATATCGCATCTAGCACTCGGAAAGAGTCAAGCTTATGAATCAAGTCGACTTGGAGAAAAAGACTTGTATCTAAATTTATTTTAGTTTATAATTTAGATCTTGTGTAAAGATGGACTAGTATTGATATGCTCAAGTTCACACATCTGTTCTGAGAAATTATTATTCTCAACTCTTGACCAACCGGAATACCAATGACACTGGCAGCAATCATAACGATGAGGAGCATAATGACGATGAACGTCCTAAGGCTGAGAAGTCGAAGGAAAGCTTCTCAATTGATGCTGAGGTCATTAAAGACATCCAAGCTCAAATTGCATCCCTAACCTAGAGGGATGAACTGAAGAAGATAGGGATGACTCGTCCTTGCCCGCTGGAGTGGGATTCGGTACCGTATCCATCGAAGTTCAAGCCACCTACATTGCACATGTACGATGGTAAGGGCTCGCCCAACCAACATATCATTACTTCCGATCTCAAATCGGTAACGTGATGGATAATGATGCCATCATGGTAAGACTATTCATCGACACCCTTAAGGGGGTAGCCTTTGACTGGTTCTGGAGCCTGCCCAGCGATTCCATTAATTCTTAGATTGACCTAGAAACTTGGTTCCTCTCTCGATTCTACGAGAACGATACCGAGGTAACTATGAACAAACTCCTCTCAACAGTCTAGAAAGGAGGAGAACTGTGTGGGAATATATTGAGAGGTTCCGTAACCTTTCTCTCATGTGCCCTGCAGGCATGCCGTTGCCCATGTTACTCCAGACATGTCAGCATAACTTTCTTGACAGAATAGAAGTTCGTATGGGGGCTGTCAAAGCTGATACATGAAGGAGAGCAAGCTGAAATAACTAAGAAATCGGCTAAAAAGTTTGAGCCCTCAGTCTTTAAGAACAAGTGGGGTCAACACCAAGGGGCGTGATGCAGCCCAATCTTCTTAATCAAAGGGGAAGGAAATCATAACCGTTGAGCTATCAGGGACGACACAACCAAAGTAGAAGATAACACCAATGGCAATCAGGAATTTAAATTCCCGTCAAAAGTGTACTCTTTCAAAGATGAGCAGGTGGTGGCAATCTTCCATTTGCTACACAAGGGTAACAAGCTCAAGTTACCTGAAGCTCAACGACCTAATGAAGTGGGGCGTATAAATGATCCGAATTACTGCCTCTTTCATAGGATGATGTATCACCCTACCAGTAAGTGCTATGTCCTCAAAGAAAGATACAAGCCTTGTAGATACTGAAGTTCTGACTCTCAAGTAGGAACAAAAGAAAGTTACCGTCAACATGATAACTCTTAATTTTGGCACATTCCCGAAGATGACTATCCAAAACGGATTGGTCCCAATTCCTAAGGTAAGATTGGATGTCATCAACCCTTTGGCTGAACCGCAAAAGGCCTCACCCCATCACGACAGAATCTGAAGAAAAGTCCAACAAGCCCAAGCTCAAAGAAAAGTCCTACAATGCCCTCTCCCTCGCAGTAGATGACGACTTTGTGACTGTTGCCTCTCTCAGCTATTCAGAGGGAGAGAAGCATGCCTTAGCAGCACAGCCTTCCACATCGTAGCCGGTGGGTACGCGTTCTGGTAAACAGTACTTGCGACAGTACGACCAGACACCTGACGGAGCTCCCCAACCAACTGTTGGCCCAAAGCTCATCACTCTAGTTTTGATGATGATTAACTCATGTAGTTATAGTATTAATGATCTTGTGTTTATATAGTTTCAGATATTTGATCAAGAGCATAGTCGGTGTTTAACTTCAACAAAAGATTCGAAGTCAAGTTTTGAAGATAGCACGTGTTGATTTAAGAGCTCGCGCATCAAGATCACATCTGTTGCCCCAAAGGTACCAATTGAAATTGATACCATTTGAAATTTGAGGCATACATATATATATATATATATATATATATATATATATATATATATATATATATATATATATATATATAGAAAACAGATATGAGTTTACAAAGATAAAATTTCATGAAAATCATATGTATAACTTATACCTACCACCCTATTCATGTACATGTTTAAATAGATTTTCAATAATGAGCATACAAGGCATGATCGCCCATCCAACCGCCCTTTGATGATAGGGGTTTTCAAAAATCATGATTTGAAAATATTTTAGCATAATTTGAAAACTCTACCAATTGAAGAATAAAAACTAATTTAAAGATAATTTAGAAAACTAGTACGAAATCTTTCTAGTAAGGAATAAAAAATGAATGAATCCATGACAATATGAAAATCACACGATCATCGACACTCAAATAGCAATAAGCTTATATAGCCTCATAAAAAAAATCATGAGTAAACACCAAACATAGAATGTAAAAAGTCATGTAATCAACAACATCATAGAAATAAGGCATTTTAAGCTCATATGAAATTTCTTTTAATGAAAAACATGAAAATCATAAAAAATTTATTTTTCATCAAAATAAATCCAACTTCAAGGCATATGTATTTTTTGTCTAAACTAAAAGTATACATACATATCCCAAACACAAGTGAGTCCATAATAAAAATTTGCATGAAAGCAAGTGACTCTAGGATAGACATGTATATCTAAGGTTTTGGCAAAATTGACATATACATGAAGCTATTTACATTATTATGAAAACATGTACCAAAAATAGGGAATACAAGTTAAAATGTAAGAATCATCAAAACTTGGATATACAAGTACATCTAACGAGTACAAATGAGCAATATAGTACAAACATACAATAATCAAATGTGGCTCACTAGTTATACAAGTATAAACACAAGTTTTGATGAAAACTACATCTAAACAAGTAAACAAAACATGAAGCATTGAAGAAAATATAAACCAATATGATCATAATGTTAAATGCACATATTTTAGAACTAGAATATATACAAAAGAATGTAAATCCATATGAACATGGGTGTATCTCAAAAGACTATCTATGTATATCACAAGTCTAATTTACATTGCATCTAATATAATGAATAAGGAAAAACAAAGCATGCTAAAAATCAATAATATGAAAGCATGTAAACTAAATGGGAGTTAGAGATAGTTACCAAAACCATTAGGGCTAATCTCTAAATCTCCAAACCATGGTAATCTTTCTACAAAACTTTCCTTGAAAGTGATGCATCCAAAAGTGTCATCATTAAGCTCGGAACGCATCCACCATCAAGGCACCAACACCTCTCACGTCATGTGAGAGCCCACACCTACATCAAATACAATAGGGGTGGCTTTTGGTACCCATACCTTATTGGGTCCATGGGGGTTAGTACCTTTCCTAACCCAAACAAACTTATTTGCAAAATTTAAAGTATTTATTCTATCATAACAAATTTTGCAAGGTGGCCCTTACGTCCACCATGTGTATAAGTGTACACATGAGCATACATAGAATCATGTGTGTGAGCATGATGAGCATGTGAATGCCGTGTATAGTGTGCATGCATATGAGGAGCATGTTTCTTGCGAAACATGGATTCCAAATGTGTGTGGTTCATGGCACATTGACTCAAAGTGGAGCCCAAATAATCTACACTTTTCTTTAACATACATATATCATTTTTAATATTAGAATAAGTAGAGCATGCAATAGATACACTAGATGGTGAAGCTATAGTAACATGATAAACATGTGAATTTAAATCATTTTTCAAAGAAGTGTTTTCTTTGAAACAATTTCTAATTTTTTTGAAATTAAGCAATTTTATTTTTCAAAGAATTGTTCTCTTTTAAAACAATTTCAAGTTTTGAAGACAAAACTTTATTTTTCTTCACAACATCATCACAATCATTTTTATTTTCAAAATTTCCTTTTCTTTAAAACAAGGTCAAGTTGGGATTTCAATGAGTCCCTTTCACTTGAAATCTCATCCCTCTCTCGCAAAATCAAATCAAGTTTTGAATACAAATTCTTATTTTCTTTATTTAACTTAAAGCTCTTTTTTTTCTAAAATTGGTATTTTTCAAGTAAGTTTTCACAAACAATAGATAGTTCTTCATTTAATGCATCGGCATTCATAATGTCATCACTTGAAGAAGTTGCACTATCATCTAGATGAGTTTCCGAATGTACCTCAAAGGAGTTAATCCCTTGGACCATATAGCAAGTTTTGACGGACTCATCCACCAAGGGTTCCTTCTCCACGTGGTTTGTCGTTTGTAGCTTTGGAGAGGTCAATGTGTTTTATACTGCAAAAGCGGAATCACAATGAGAAACCATAGATAAATAATCTTAGCTTAGTGTAAGCTTTAGTGCATCTAGGGCTTGTTCATTAGCCTCAATGTACTTGTCATTATCAAAATAAATTTTCTTGGTAGTGGCAAGATAAGCATGCAAACTTAGGGCTTTTAAATAGGCACTCATTCTAAGCTTTCATATATCGATGTTGGAAACATCAAAAATGGCAGGGGCAAGGAAATTCATGAGTGCGTGTGAGTAAATATGTGTGCAAATGCAAATCTATATTAGCTAGCCAAGATCTCATAGGTAGTTAAACCTAATATCAGGAGCGTAGGCTCTGATACCAATTGAAAATATCTTGTAAACTAGTCTTTATTTTTCAACTGGTAGAGTTTTCGAATTATGCTAAAATATTTTCAAATCATGATTTTTAAAAACCCCTACCATCAAAGGGCGGTTGGATGGGCGACCATGCATTGTATGCTCATTATTGAAAATCTATTTAAACATGTGCATGTATAGGGTAGTAGGTATGAGTTATATACATGATTTTCATGAAATTTTATCTTTGCATACTCATATATATTTTTTATATATATATGTATGCCTCAAATTTCAAATGGTATCAATTTTAATTGGTATATTCATTTTCATACATATATATGATTTGATTGTGGTTACAACATCTTTACATCTTTAAGCACAAATTATTTCTTACTAAGCTTGATTTAGTCCATAATGACAATTATTTTTCAATTGGTATCTTATACAAGCTTATGCATTATTTTATTGATATTTCATAAAGGGGGAGAAAGTTCGTGTTTTATCTTTCAATCGGTTTTATTTTCAATTGGTATCTTACTCCCATTCTTTATGATAAAAAATACTTTATTTTGGTATGTGCTAACATTTTCAATATTGGTATCAATAATCTTAAATTGATATTATTCTTAATTTGATATCCTTATTGCAAAATGAGTTGTGTTTAATCAAAATTTGGTTTTTACTTTCAATTGGTATCTAAAATTTACTAGACATTTTCAGTTGGTACAATTTGATTTCAATTGGTATCAATCTTACAATATTTCATTTTCAATTGATATCAAAAATCTTCTATTGGTATCTTAAAATTTTTGTTTATTTACAAGTGGTACCAACATTTGTTTTCGTCAACTACAATTTTCAATTGGTATCTACAATTTAATTTCATTGATATCAAAATTTATTTTGTTGATTTCAAGAAAATTCAAAGTTTGTTTATTAAGTGATTTCAACGTGGTTTGATATGTATTGCTTATCTGCAAGAAGACCTTAACATCTCCTCTATATATAAATTCATGTTGAGTGTATCTCACATTGAGGAGCTTGACCTCTCTTCTTTATGTGATACACATGTGTAGGGGAGATTTACATCTCCACTTATACATTATATATTATGCTTTATGTGGTTAGGGTCTAGTCATCTCTTTTCATATAAATGCATGTATGCAGGGGAGCTAACTTTACGTCTCTCCTCTTCATGAACGTATATCGCATATATATCTTTATTGCTTATTTTTCCTTCGCCCATTTGTTGATTGATTTAAACGGGAAATAATAAAGAAAGAGTTAAAATTAGAAAGTCTTAGTCTCGTTTCAATGTAACCGTGTAGCAACGACTAGACGGGTCGATCCACAGGGAAGGATGCGATGGAAGCTTTTTGGAACGATTTTCTCTAAAATTAGCTTGGAAAAAAAGAGATATTGAATGTGATAATTAGATTTATCAAGCAAAAAGAATTATAGTCTACTAATCATCTACCACAACCAAAGTATTAGTTTAAAAGAGTGAACATCATATTGAATAAAGAATTATCTACTCAAGGGTTTTGATTGAGAATCAAGTAAGATGAATAAAGATGTTATAAACCCTAATTAGTTTGCATTAATGAAAATTAAACTATAATTCATCCTAATTTCAAAGCATAGTATAAGCAAAGTCTACTTAAAATTATGCTATCAAAGTATTTAGATATGGACTATAAAGAACCATTAAAAAGTGCAACCCAAATTAGTTAATCTTAATTATTGATTCATCTTCAAGAACACCAATTTAATTCTGGGGTTTCTAAAACGCATAGATGTCAATCAGTTCACCTTTTAAAACTAAACTTTAGGTTGATCGAGAGATTAGCAAACTATAAGTTTAATTAGTTACTCATATTTTTATTTTTCTTTTTATTTTCAGTGTTTATGAATAAGAAAAGTTGCATCAAGATTAAAAGAAGAAAAAAAATAAGCTAAAGCAAAAAAAAAAAACTAAATTGAATTGAAAGACAAGAAGTGTAAAAAGAATAAAGAACCTTATTTTATTAGATGTCACCGACCAATTACAAAGCTCTTCTGTTTTTTCAACAATCTTCTTCTCCAAATAAAAAACGAAATAATACAAGAAAATTCAGAAAGAAAAGAGAATCTAAAGGAAACCCTAAGCTTGAGCTCTCTGGCCTCTATCTGTTGCTCTGCAGGGGTATTTATAGGAGATTTAAGACGTAGAGTCTCAGTACAACACTCCTACGAAAACGCGTTGCCAGATCTATCCAAACGGTCGCGGAAACGCGACCATAGCCGCGTTTTCGTAGCAAAAGCGTGGCCAATGGCCACGCGCTTTCTCGCGTGGCCTCCTCTGGTCCGTCCGTCTGGGCGCCTCCTCCTGTATTCTACATTCTGATCCTCGATCTTGAGAATTCGGGATAACTTGGGAAGCAAGTTATCAAAAATCTGAATTTGAAAAGGATTTGGTCCTTTATCTTTATCTTCAAGCCCTTCATCCCTTTATCTTTATCTTGTAGTGCAAGCAACCAAGTTCAAGTAGAAGTCCACCTCTGATTTTAATTAGGATAAGGACCCATCTTATTTTATCCTTCTTCTCCTCTTGATTTGAATAACAATTAGGAGTCCTACTTTATCCTTCCTCCTCCTCTCCTAGGTTTTAATAATTTAAAATCCAAGTTTAGATTAGATTAGATAAGATAGAAGCTTCAAAATTACTAAAATAAATCATGCATGTGGGTTTGTAGGTTTTTTGGGCTTTTGGGCTTCAATTGAGCTTTATTTATTTATTCTTTAATTACTCAAGGCCTGCACAACATTAAACAATAAAATATTGCGTAGTAGTACTTTATAAAAGAATAAGTAGGGAAATATGATGATAAATATGATGATAAATATGCACTTTTGACTACCTATCATTGATGAATTGACAAAAAAGGGGAGAAGTATTTGGAGAGTTTATATATGTATGTTTATTTTATTTCCTCGTTTATACAAAAAGGGGAAAAAGAATTTTGGTGAGTTTATGCATATATATTTTCATATTTCTGCATATATGTGTTGTTTGGTTTATGCATTCAATATAATATCTTTATGTTTATAGCTATGCATAAGTTAAGAGGGAGCTTCTATAAAGCTTAACTTTAATCCATGTATATATAACTCCATGAGTTTTGTCATCATCAAAAGGGGGAGATCGTTAGCCCAAAAGCCCATCACTCTAGTTTTGATGATGATTAACTCATGTAGTTATAGTTTACTAATAATCTTGTGTTTATATAGTTTCAGTTGTTGATCAAGATATTAGTAGGTGTTTAGCTTCAACAAAAGAGTTTTGGAGCTATCTCATGTTAATTCAAGAGCTCGCGCGTCAAGATCGCATCTAGCACTCGGTTGAAGTCAAGCTCGTTGGATCGTGTTTAGATCGAGTCAACTTGGAGAAGGAGTTCTACAAGAAGACTTCAGTTTGTGTTTAGTTTAGAACTTGTATAAAGATTAGATAGTGTTGATATGCTTAAGTTCACACACACACACAAAGTTTCAATATGTTTGGTCTTCGGTTTAACCTATTTTGGATTTCATGTCAAAAACATAGATATATATCCTATATGTATATTGAATTCTATCCATATACAATATGCTTCAAATTTGTTTCAATATCATGTTTTTGAATTTATATAAATTTTGGAGAAAACGATTTTCATTTCAAAAATCCAAGTTTTGAAAAATACGGGTTTTGTGTTTAAGCCTAATTTCTATATCGCAAAAATGGTTCAAATAGTTTGTAATATGTGTTGATTTTTGGTCACACATATTTGTTATTCAAAGATCTTACAAGAACTTATTTTTGTGAAATTTATGTGCATTTACGGAATTTTATTGGAATTAAAATAACCAAGTTTTTTGTCCCAGAATTATCAGTTAGACTACACTGGCAGTCGACCGGACGGTCGACCGGACCAGGGGTCGGTCGACCAGACCGGTCGATCGATGTGCACGAGAGACGTGTACATGACCAGCCTAAACGGCCGGTCGACCACGCGGTCGACCGATGTTGACACTCTAAAAAAGACAAGATTCTTGACTGGCCTGAACAATGTCTAACTTGTTGACATTTACAAAAGACAAGTGACAGACAAGCTGACGACCAGTTCTGTACCCATCTCCAAGGGACAAAGCAGCAACTTGGACTCTACTAATCCAGTGAAACAGACAGTGAGCCTATATTGTCTTTGAAGAGACCTAAGAAGGTCTAAGATGCTAAGTTGGCTCAATACATAGCATCACATGAGCCCAAGGGGATAGCCTCGCCTGAGAGGCTAAGTTTGTCCAACTTCGCCTTGAAGATGTTCAAAGCTCTATCAAGGAGCTAACTTACAGCTTCGCCTGAAGTGCTCAGTTAACTCCGCAGAGAGTTAGTTTCGCTCGAAGTCATACACGTAATCGCGCAGAAGGATGGTAGCTTCGCTAGAGATGTTATCCAGCTCCGCTGAAGAGCTTTCTTCTGACTTCGCCAGATGCTCTTTCTAGCTCCGCTGTGAGCTCGACGCGACAGCTCCGCTGCGGGTCTGTTATGGTCAACCTTTGACCAATTAAATCTCTAGATGAGATCAAATATATTCAAGATCAAATCTAATCGAGATCAAATCTGAGATCAAATTTGGTAGTTGTTTACCATAATTTCTTGACTCTCCTAAAACAAGTAAGAAGATCAAGGGAGATCTTTCAATTATTTGGAAAGAATCAAAATAGATCAGGAGATTGACCTACCTGCTATTCCTAGCTTCGCAGAAGCTGATTCTAGCCTCGCAGCAAGGCTATTTTTCAGATTTAATCAGATTGACTCAATCTGTTTCCAGATTTTCAAGGGACAATTATACCCCTGCTCTCCCTATAAATAGCCCACCAGAGGCATACGAACAAGGGGCACGCACAAACACACGCGCACAGGCAAAGAGACGCACTGAGAGATGGCTAAACAGAGATCTATTCTCTTACTTCTAAGAATTCAGAGAACTGCTTCTCTAATCAGGGTGCTAATACCCTAATACTTTCCTTCCTCTCAAGGAATTTTCAGAGGCAGTTTGAGAAGTAACTCCCAAGTGGAGGCAGTTTGAGAAGTAACAAGAGGGTTCTACCAACCTTCTGTTCTCCGATTCCTCGAACAAGGCGAGAAGGGAATCCCATCGATCGCATCGTCAAAGGGACAAAGTGGTCGCGCGCTGACCAGACTCCTATCGACACACTTCTCGAGAATCTCAGAGGAGATCTACTTGTAATCTTTTTAGAATACTTGTAATTTAGCTCCTCGACCCTTTTTTGTAAGTTTTCCCTTTTGCAAAATCAATGAAAAACAAGATGGCGACTCCGCTGGGGATTGAATTTTCCACTGTTGAGAATCAAGTGTCGCAATGCGACGAACAGACCTTCGGGTCTACTTCTGAATTCAAGAAAGCCGGTGTGGCCAGAACCCCTCTGGCTAAATCTTCGAAGCAAGTCTCTGTGGAGACAGATGAGGCCCTCTGCGAGCCTACCACGGTCCTCTGGCGCAACAAGGAAGCAGGCCCGCAATGCAAGGGTCAGAATCTTCAGCTTGTTACCTTCAAAAACCTAGTCGTTCCTTCGACCAAGAAAAATTCGAAGAACTCCTCTCTGGGGGTAGTCTATTGCTCCATGCACGAAAGTATAGAAAGGTCTCGATGGCCAAGGTTTCGGAGCAGAAAACCGGAAGCAGAATTCTTTCAACACCTCTCAGCCTCGCGTGTGGCTAGTCAGGTTCCCTGCGAACCTAAGTCTCCTTTGTCAAAGCAGATGTGGAGGCCAAAGCAGAAGGCTCTGTATGAAACCTCAATTGTAGCTGCACCACAAGTTCATCTCTCTCGCGAAGAAAAAGGCAAGATGCCTGCCTGTTTCGTCGAGACTGTCAGCCGCGAAGTCACGACGATCATGCCTTTGCCTAATTCAGGAGCAGTAACTCCTCGTGCCAGCCTCGTTCTTATGAGCGAAGCTACTATACCTCAGGGTACGCATGATGTTCGCCGCCGCGAAGCTGTAACCAAAGCACCACAGTGTGCTTCGTTCCCCGGTTCTTCAAGTACAAAGCTCGCCCTTCGTAGCGGAGCTGAGGGATTGTCACCAAGAGTTGACAGCGGTGCTTATGCAGCTTCAGCACCCAAGGACATTCCCAAAGTTCTTAGCCGCGAACCTAGAGCTAAAGCACTATTTATTGCTAATTATCTCCGCGGTGATAAAAAGAACAGGACGTCATCCTATGCGCAATCCAACAGAGCCTCTGCGCTGGATCGTTTAGGCCCGACTGGGTCTGACTTGCGGGAATTCTTGACAAGCAAACGGAAGTCGGAATCTTTTCAAACTTCTCCCTCCTGTTGTCAACAAGTGGGATGTCAGTTGGTGACAGTCCACTCAGTCCATTGCCGGCTAGGACTAATCCCCGCCACTCCTCCAGGCCGACGATCAGTTTTTGATCGACTCTCGGTGCAAGCTCCGGTGAAACATCACAAAAGGGGCGTACCGCGAGATTTGCCCTCTCCATCCGTTAACATGATCGGAAGAGGACGAGAGCTGCGTAGGGGCAGAC
This sequence comes from Agave tequilana, assembly GCA_038442645.1. Lineage (NCBI taxonomy): Eukaryota > Viridiplantae > Streptophyta > Magnoliopsida > Asparagales > Asparagaceae > Agave > Agave tequilana. The sequence continues at coordinate 19,411 of JAVJIF010012930.1, forward strand.
GAGCGTCCCATGGCACTCCCTACAGTTTCCCAGATCCAGATTATAGCCCAGGCCTGGGCGAAGTCTTGGTACATGAAGAAGGTGTCTTCCGGAACACTAGATCTAGGGTTGCAATATCCTACAGTTATGAACAGCCATCTTCCTCAACTGCAGTAACCTCATCAGAACCAATAAAAGGATTAGTCCAATGGTCTGATGAAGATGATGAAGACAGTGGGTATACCTCTTTGGTGATAGTCAGCTCGGTACGAACGGATAGAGTATCAGTGAATATGGCTGATAACGGTAATGATGACCTTCGTCGACGGTTGGAAGTTTAGGAGCAAACTTTCAAGACCCAGTAAGAAGCTTTGGACAACATCCAATAGATGCTCGCTCAACTCCTCAATAACTAGAATAATAATGATACCGGGAGTAACCATGATGAGGAAGAACATCTTAGTAATGAATAGCCAAAGACGGAGAAGTCAAAGGAGAGTTCTTCTTTGACGCTGAAGTCCTTAAAGGCATCTAAGCTCAAATCGCATCCCTAACCCAGAGGGATGAACTAAAAAAAGTAGGGGCAGTCCTTCCTTACCCGCTGGAATGGGATTCAGTACCATACCCACCAAAGTTCAAACCACCAACGTTACATACGTACGATGGTAAGAGCTCACCAAAGCAGCACATCTACTATTTTCGGTCTCAGACCGGTAATGTTATAGACAATGATGCTATCATGGCTAGGCTGTTCATTGGCACCTTGAAGGGGGTAGCATTTGACTGGTTCCGAAGTCTCCCTCCGGGCTCTGTCAATTCTTAGATTGACCTGGAAACCCGATTTCTTTCTCGTTTCTATGAGGACGATACCGAGGTAACCATGGACAAACTCCTCTCTACCGTACAGAAGAACCCTTCGGGCTAAAGAAAGCCGGACCAACCTATCAGCGGGCAATGAACACAATTTTTCGCGATCATCTCCGAAAAATGGTAGCCGCAATAAGAATGACCATCTTCGTGACTTGAGAATGATATTGGACATAATGCGGGCTCATCAACTGAAGATGAATCCGACAAAATCCTTCTTGGTGGTTTCGAGTGGCATGTTCCTTGGGTTTATTGTTACATCAAAAGGAATTCATCTTGACCCAGATAAAGTCAAAGCCATTCAGAGCATGCATCCACCGAGGAATCTCAAAGAGCTTAGAGGCTTGCAAGGTAGACTGATTTATATTAGAAGATTCATTGCAAATCTCTCAGGCCGCTGTCAACCGTTCACCCCGATTCATGAAAAAGGGTGCTTCCTTCATATGGGATCAAGCTTGTCAGAAAGCTTACGAGGATACCAAGAAATATCTCACAAAACCTCCAGTCTTGGTAGCTCCCACATCAAGGAAACCATTCTTGCTATATGTGAAAGCTATGGACCATTCTATTGGTGCCCTGCTTGCTCAAAAAGACGACAATGGTCATGAACAAGCCATTTATTATCTGAGCAGAACTCTGATAGGGGCGGAATCTCGCTATAATCCTATTGAGAAGAATGCTTAGCTCTTGTCTTTGTCATTCAGAAGACACGACATTATTTGGTTGACCAAACCATACATGTCATCTCCAGAGTGAATCCTTTGCGTCTTCTCATGACGAAGCCAGGATCATTGAATTCAAGATTAGCTAAATAGGCGCTTCTTTTGTCCCAATACGACATGCTCTTTACCCCCAAAAAGGCGGTTAAAGGCCAGGCCCTTGCAGAGTTCTTGGCTGCTCATCCAATTCCGGAAAACTCAAAACTTCATGAAGATATTCCAGATGAAGTCTTCGAATCCAATATAACTTCAGAGGACGAAGCATGACAGATGTTCTTCGATGGAGCATCACGAATAGGCCCTAAAGGCAGGATCATTGCCGGCGTGGGGTTGTGTTTATCTCTCCACAAAATCACGTCCTTCCTAGAGTATTTTCTCTGACAGAATCATGCTCCAACAATGTGACGGAATACAATGCTCTACTTATTGGCCTTCAGCTCGCCCACGAAATGGGGGTACGCTACCTTGAAACTTACGGCGATTCAAAACTGATTGTCAATCAGGTTAAAGGCGAATATGAGGTCCGTCACAAAGACTTGGTGCCTTACTATCACGCAGTCATCGAAATGGCTAATCTGTTTGAGGGTTTTTATATCGGGCACCTATTTCGATCTCAGAATACTAAGGCAGATGCTCTTGCTGCATTAGCAACAACGCTAGCCTTGCCAGTCGACACTGAGTATCACCTTACAGTGGCGACTCGACACGTTGTCTGCTCTAAACATATGTTAAGAACCAGATAGGTCTATAATATCTTGACGAATTTGAGCCGAGAGATTGACGATTTCCTTTCATCGACTATGCTCTACATGGTCTGTTGCCAGACGATCCTAAAGAAGCGACATCTATCAGACGAAGGTGTCCTCCTCCGTTGCCTTTCTAATTCAGAGGCGCAGGAGGTGCTTAAAGAAGCACACGATGGCATATGCGGAGCTCATCAGTCAGGTCCAAAACTTAAAGACAGATTGCATAGGCTTGGATATTATTGGCCAACCATGATAGCCGATGCCATCCAATATGCACAAAGGTGTAAAGCATGCCAAATTCATGCGGACTTCATACACCAGCCTCCGGAGTTGCTCCACCCAACTGTTGCTTCATGGCCATTTGAAGCATGGGGAATCGATGTCGTAGGGCGAATCAGCCCCTCTTCGACAAAAGGACACCGGTTTATCCTGGCGATAACCGATTACTTTTCAAAGTGTGCAAAAGTCATACCACTGGTTGAAGTGAAAACTTCCAACGTGGTTAATTTCATCAAACACCATGTCATCCATCGATTCGGTGTCCCTAGGCGGATCATCCATGACAACGGTCCCCAATTCATAAGCCAGGTATTCTATCGATTCTGTGATAAATACCGGATTCAGAATGTGGCTTCAACTACTTATAATCCCGCCGCTAATGGCTTGGTGGAAGCATTCAACAAGACAATCATTAAGTTACTCAAAAAGTTCATCTCCTCGAATAAGCAAGATTGGAATGAGAAGCTTGGTGAATGTCTTTGGACCTACCGAATCACGGTTCGGATCCCGACAGGCAATACGCCTTTTCCCCTGGTGTACGGGTGTGAAGCAGTCATACCGTTAAAAATTCAGATGCCGTCATTACGAGTCACTCTGATCACTAAGATCACATCAGAGGACAATGATCGGTTGCGTCTTCAAGAGCTCAAAGCCCTAGACGAGAAGCGGTTACAAGATCAGCAGCACATTGAGTTGTATCAAGCTCGGATCTTAAAAGCCTTCAATAAGAAGGTCAAACAAGAGTCTTCCAGAAAGGAGATTTGGTTTTAGCCGTCAGACGACCAATGATCATGACGCATAAAACTAAAGGCAAATTTCAGCTCAAATGGGAGGGACCGTTTGTAATAGAAACAGTCTATTCAAACGGGGCATATCGCCTTATGGCTTCAGATGGCGATTTACTCATGATGCCGATCAACGACAAGTTCTTAAAGAAGTATTATCCTTGATTAAGGATCCTTCTCATGATCAAGTTAACATCGCCACCTCTGATCAAGACCTCCAAATCGAAGATATGCAGAAGGAGCGCCCCTCTCTTCCTCCAAACGAGGTCATACAACCATGAACTAGTGAGAAGTTGATCATACACTGGTTGTCTCAAAGAAGAAACAAGGTTACACATGCGCTAACCATTTGATCCAACACCTTTAACGGTTAAGGATAGAGGAAAATGTTGGCCTTTAAGCCCAACATAAGTCCTCGACAACTCATCATGCTGAGGGGAATAGTATGGCTAGCCCGACTCAAACGGTAGTTGGTAAAGGCATATCAAACCCATTGACAGCTGAGGATTTGCTAAAAATCCTAAGAGATTTGTTCCCATTTGATTCCCTCTCTAAAATCACTTACCAATTCTCATCCATAGAATGGTAAGACCACATATGAAGAATGATAGATCCATTCAAATTACTGCTATGTTCAAATACCTCCAACAGTAAATGAATCTCTCGATCAAGTTAATACTACACTTTTGACCAAAATTGCTCATATCGCAAATCCATCTCGCTGTTAAGTTAACATTAACCTATGACAGTGGTTTCCTCGATTTTCTCAATAAAAATGAGATCTTTTCATCCATTTCGCTGTTAAATTAACATTAAACCCATGACAGTGATCTTCTCATTTTTCTCAGTGAGAACGAGACCTTTTCATGCTATGTTTAACACTATACCTCTGGCATCCATTTCGCTGTTAAGTTAACATTAAACCTATGACAGTGATTTTCTCGTTTTTCTCAGTGAGAACGAGACTTTTTCATGCTATGTTTAACACTACACCTCTGGCATCCATTTCGCTGTTAAGTTAACATTAAACCTATGATAGTGATCTCCTCGTTTTTCTCAGTGAGAACGAGACCTTTTCATGCTATGTTTAACACTACACCTCTGACATCCATTTCGCTGTTAAATTAACATTAAACCTATAACAGTGATCTCCTCGTTTCTCTCAGTGAGAACGAGACCTTTTCATGCTATGTTTAACACTACACCTCTGACATCCATTTCGCTGTTAAGTTAACATTAAACCTATGACAGTGATCTCCTCGTTTCTCTCAGTGAGAACGAGACCTTTTCATGCTATGTTTAATACTACACCTCTGGCATCCATTTCGCTGTTAAGTTAACATTAAACCTATGACAGTGATCTCCTCGTTTTTCGCAATGAAAATGAGATCTTTTCATGCTATGTTTAACACTACACCTCTGGCATGCATATCTTTTTGTCAAGTTAACATTACACCTCTGACAAATCGCTTTCCGAATTCCTACGAAGTTCTTTTTGTCACGTTAACATTACACCCCTGACATATGATCTTCTATGGAATTCATTTCCTAACTCCCCAGCAAGTTTCTGAGTCCCACTCAGTCCTTGGTGGACTTTTCGGGTTGTCACGTTAACAATATACCTCTGACAATTTATTCCAAATCCCATCCAAATTTTGAGCTTGGTGGCTTCTTAACCGGTTACGTCATTGCGACCTCTGAACTGGCAGATAACCAAGTCTCATCTTTCAGTCCGGCAGGGACTATTTCTTTGTCATCATGTCCAGTTCGTCACCCCTGAATGATAAAATTTTGAGCTTGGTGGCTTCTTAACCGTTTACGTCATTGCGACCTCTGAACCGACAGATAGCCAAGTCTCATCTTTCAGTCCGACAAGAATTATTTCTTTGTCATCATATGACAAAATTTTGAGCTTGGTGGCATCTTAATCGGTTACGTCATTGTGACCTCTGAACCGGCAGATAGCTAGGTCTCATCTTTTAGTAGAGTGAGGATTATTTTCTCAAATGGCTGCGATACAACTTGAAAGTAAGAATTCAGAAGATAAAATAAGTTGAAAATGCAACGGGGGTGTCAAATAAAATCACTTTTTATTGATTTCAAAAGAGGGATACATGAATGCACATATTACAAGCTACGACGGCGCTTCATAGGACTTGATCCGTTCTTCAAGAGTGCCAACCTAGTCTTCCTCTCTTCAGCAGCCCTGATAAGCGCCTGCGACCTCAACTCGGCCTCATTAAAGCTCGCTGTCTGGGCCAAGCGAGCTTCAATTTCAACCAAGGTTGCCCTCTGTGCTAGTTCCTGCCGCAAGACTTCATCATTTTGGGCTTTAAGCTGCTCAAGCTGGGCAGTCTCTTCAAGACGCACTGGTTCAGCTTTGGATAAAAGATTAGCCTTCCTGATCATTTCCTTGGCCTTCTCAATTTTATCCTCAGCGTTAAGAAGAGCACTACTAGAAGCGTCTATGGCATCCCCGAGCTCTACTTTCCTTGTCTTCAAGGATTTCAAATCAGAAGAAATGGCCTTAGCAGCTTCTTGAGCGGCGAGATGAGCTTCATGCATCTGAGCAACAAGATGCGCAAGCTGTTCGTTAACTAAAGACTCCAGATCTGAATGGCTAAGACGCCGCCATTCGTCCACATCCCTCTCGAGTTTGTCCACCATAAGCTCCAATGTGGCGGCCTGGTCATCCCCTCCAAAGTCTCAGATACTGTCAATGCTTCGGGAGAGAACCACCTTTAAAATAGAGAATGAGGTAGTCGAGCCCTTCAAGACCAAAGCAATGGATCGCTTCAAGCTCTTATAAAAGCTGTCGACTAACTCAGCCACGAATTCGTTCTCGGCCTCAATTACTCCTGGCAAACGAGCAGCTCCTGAAGACAGAGTTTCCACTGGTTTCACTGGCATAACTATGGAGAAAATAATAGAAGCACTGGCTGCAGTAACACGAGGGGTCGTCGGTGATCTCGGAGGAGTTCTCATCGAGACCAGTACACCAGCCACAACTGAGGTAGGACTAGTGACTATTTCTGGGAGGGTTGGCTCAACCACCAATGTTGGAGAAGTAGGACTTGTAATCACCTTCAGCTCCGCGCTTGGCAAGATAGGCGGCACTGACGAAACCAATGGCATCTCACTCACTGATATAGCTGGAAGTGAGGTTGGTTCCATGACCACCGTTCCCTCAATTTCATCCCCTCTGGCTGGTTCAGGCTGATAAGAGGGCAACCCATGATACAAAGCATCCAACTCGGCAGCATCCGCCGCAGTCGAAGTACTTACTTCACCCCTGGTTCTCTCAGGAAGATTGGTTGGCTCTCTTGAAGTCGATGCACCCAGAGGCGGAATACCTACAGCAAGACTTTATTTAAGCAAGGCATAACAAATAGCAGGAGTCAAAAGGCCAAAACATTACCAAAAGATGATGTCGCCTCAATCGTCTTGACGGCTGTATCAGTCCCTGCAGGCTCCATTGAAAAATCTTTGACAGAATCGACACGAATGACCAGCCCACCTTCACTTATCGAACCCTCCGTAGTCCACCCAAAAGAGTTAGAGGCTACGGGACTTCCTTTTGAAGTCCCAGCACCCGAAGGATCTACGTCAGCCGCATCACCTCCAGACTCTTCCGAGACAGCGAATAGCCAGCTTCATCGCCTTCTCTATAAGTAAATAAGGGATCATAATGCTCCCCTTGTTCTCCGGTAGTCTCAGCTCTCGGGCTTTTCACCACCTCAGTTCCTGAATCATAAAGTAAACAATGAGCTATATGGAACACATAAGAAGTATATTACAAGAACGGAGTTGATCTTACCCGGGTCCGAAACAGCTTTACCAGCAGTCTGCCTAGCAGTCGACAACTTGATGACTAATGGAGCAGGAGGAGGAGGCACTGCAGATGATTCGCCCTCTACAATAACCGTAGGAGCATAGCGACGAGGCTTCTTCACTACCCTCTTCCTACGAGATCCACCTTCCCACTTTCGCTTGAAGTGGACGTCAGCATCTTCTTCCTCCACTTATTCCACATCAACATGTTCCATGGGGGCCGTGCCTACCCCACCAGAAGCAGCTGCCCAAGCCTCAGCACCTGTATCCACTTCAAAGTGAGGGCTTCCTGCATCCGAGGCTTCGCTATCATCAATGGCAATGAATTCCCGAGGCCTGGAACGCGGACCCTCTTACCCTCGCTCTTCTCAGTGACCTTCTGTTTCAGCCGCTGAGAAATTAACTTCACACTAAAGGAATTAATAGAAATCCAGTGGGTATGGAGTTCGAGGTTCTATACCACTGGCAGAATCCCAGGGTCGTTAGAAGGTTCAGAGTCTTTAGCGGCGTGCACAGTCACGCCTCAGTACAGCCAGCAATGAAGAACCGCCAGGCACGAGCTTCATCGATGAGACTCCCCATGAAGGTCAGACTGCTGTTTGGATTGCCTACATATAGTTGGTCATTGATCAGCATGATTTTATACCATTTTTATACTCCTAATTATCTATTATTTGTATATAAATAATGCTACTCGGGTATATTTGATTATATTTTGCAGGGAATAGGTAAAAGGAAAAAAAGGAGGAATCCGGATAATTTCAGCAATTAAATGCCGCAATTTGTAAAAAGATTGGAGGATGCTTTTTGAGCATGCTGCGGTATTTGATCATAACTTTGGCTACAGGATCTCAAAAACAGCCATCCAGGTGTCTACAGAAAGAAAATTTAGAGAGCTACAACTTTCCTGTTGATGACGTCTTCTAATTCAGCCATTTGTTGACTCAAAATGACAAAGAAAATCTGCTTCTGTTTCTGGACTGGACTGAAATGCAACCTAGAAAAATCCAGGGAGCTAAAGATAATTTTTCGTGTTATTTGTACTCTCATTTTTATTTGATTATAAGTGATGAGATTTATCTCATGAGAAGAGTGCATTTGTATGATGTGAGTGAGAATATCATGTAAGCTTATAAAAGCCAACATGCCTAGGGTTTGGGGGAGTTTTTTCTTTTCTAGGGTTTTTGTTTAGGTTTTATTATTTTTTCCTCCTTGAACTTGTGCGAAGATAATTAAAGCTTGGATTTTGATCAATTTTTCAAAGTTATTTTCATCTGATGGATGTCTCTTCTAATTTCAATCTCAGACTTTAGAGGTAAGAATTTTATTTCCAGCATTTTATTTTCATTTTTTATTTTATTTTTTTCTGAAATTTCTCACTTTGTTAGTTTTATTTTAATCCTGTAGTAAAAAAAAATTATAAAAAAAAAAAGGATGTACAGAGGCGCCTGTTGGCACCTCTGCAGAACAAAACAGAGGGCGCAGGAGACCTGCGCCCTCCATTTGAAAGAAAGGGGCGCCAAGTGGCGCCCCACTGTGAAGAGGCAGGGCGGCCCCAGGCGCCCCCGCAGGTAAGTGTTTTATTTTATTTTATTATTTTTAATTAATTTAATTTAATTAGTTTAGCTTAATTATACATGCTTGCAATTAATGACTTAATTAAATTATAGATAACTTCAAACTGATTTAGTTAGTTTAGTTGATTGTTAATTTTAGTCATGAGTAACTAATTTTCTAGTGTCCAGGGAAGATGAACCTAGACTAGATTATTTTGTGGTAAACCTGTAGTTTCATAACTATGATTGTTGCACTCACCAATTGACCTAGAACTTTTAGGAGATTATTTCTAGAGTCACTGGTATTTGACAAGGTATGTATTAGTAGTCAATGGTCCATGCTTAGGATTTTACTGCTTTAAATTTATTAGTCATTTTATTTACCTTTGATGGACCATGTGATGAAGATAATACCATGTGCTTAGATCTAGTGTTCAGACTTACTTTACCTATTAGGAATAGAGATTTTGGTAAGTAACAACATACTAGTATGGAGACCGAGATTGACCACTTGATGCTAGTTTAGGAGATTCGACCCTGGGCGCTTAACTTTTCTTAGATTGACAATTTAGTTTAGAACAAACTATCACAAAATCTTTTGATCCATTCGTGTAGAAGTGTCATAACCAAAAGAGCCACCTGTCCCTGTGGACCGACCCTCAAGTGCTACATCGAACGACCGTGCGCTTGCGGTAATTTTAAAACGAGGAGACAGAATCTCCCCATCAGTCATACCCAAACTGACGAGTAAACGACTCGGAACATAGGGCTCTAGGTAACAGGTGTCCCCACTTCTATACAACAAGTGTGATGGCCGGATGCTAACCAGCCATTCGAAGACTCCCCGACTCAATGATGTCTGCCCTTCTCATACATCCTTGAACTCTTCACCATAGCCTGCATCGTGAATGTAGGGGAAGCATCGGAAAAGGCTATAAACGTCATGACGGCACAGCAGTTTACAGACCGCAGCCACGTAGGTCTTTGACCACGAACACCCCTCGAATCGACGGAGAAGCGTCATGAGAACACCTTCTGGGGGCTCCTCTCCGGCTTGGATAATGGAAGGGCAGTGAAGGGCAAACCACGCCATCAAATAAGTATATGGAGACCTATTCTGGGGTTTGGCCCGTCGCGAGGCATGATAGTCCCCTTTCCCCGCTTCGTTGTTGGTGGCCTACAAAAAGCCTCCGTCAATCCACGAAGGCCTCTTTGAATACAGCACACCATAGCTGGAAGAAGTCCAAGAGAACGACCATGGACTAGACGAGCAGCGGGCAATAAGACAGTCGGATGAATGACATCGCCAGACGAGGACGACACCACACATCTCTTCAACCAGACCGTTAAAAAACCAGCCAGAAGTGCCTTCCGGGACGTCGGTCGTCGAGCCTGGTGGTGGAAACTTTGAAGAATATCGCCTCTCATAGGGTCTATCATCTTCTTCCAGAATCAAATCTCCTTGAGAGTGCTCTTGCATCTGACGAAAGATATCTTCATTTGCAACTCAACAATGAGCCGCTTCAGGAGTACCTTCCAGGTCAGGGACAAATAATTTTCCCAGCTCTTCAAACTGCATGAAGCTCCCTTATGGCTCCCATGCATGCTGGAGCAAATGTGGAGGTGGCACATCAATTCCCGGTAAGTCTCAAATAAGGCGGGCTCCTACTTCTCCAGAAGTACCAATTCCGCTTCGCACGAGAAATATTCTTCATAAGGGAGAGACCCCAAAGGCAGAGCAGAGACTTCCCACATCTCGTGCAGAGCCATACCCAATTCGCCAACAGGGATGAAGAAGGTCCCTGTAGCCGGGCAGTACAACTCAAAGATGGCGTAGAAGTTCGCTACGCTCATCTGAATGCCATAACAGGTCGCCCTGAGGGCCTCGTAGACTCCCAGCCTCTCCAGATCCTCCTCAAAATGAGCAAGGACATATAGAGTCAAGTCCCTCCACCATGCCTTGGGAGGGTGAATCCACCCCGGAGTCCTGAAATCAGTGGCTGGATAATTGCCACAAACTTTAAAGAATTGATTTCTAAAGGTCTGAGCCACCGCGGGGTTTTCTCCCACTGGGATGTCTGGAAGTACATTCCCAGGGTGGAGACCCAATATGCAGCGAGGAGGACCCGCCCTTGTGTAACTAGGGGACGAAATTGTCAACTTCCCTGCGTGAACGGAGTCAGTAGTCTGAGTCACTTGCCACTGCATCTTCCGAGCCCTCGTCACACATTGAAAGAAGGACAAGGGAAAATACCGCTTGCTAGATGGGAGATAGTACTTCTCATCATCCAATTTGAAAATCCACTGCCCCTCTCCGGCTAGCAGCTGGTGATCGTTGTCTGGCGCTGCATCTCCAAACATGAAGCTTGGCTTTCGATAGATTCTTCGGTCGGAATCTTCAAGGGGAGCAGTAGTTAAGATTCTCCTTATGGTGCGCTGATCCCCAGTATGACTAAGTGCATCCCGAGCAGGAGAGCTTCGCTCGCTGAATAGTGAAGTCTGCCCTTTAAACTGCAGGTTGACGTTGCCATCTAGCCCCCTGGCTGTGCCAAAGAGACTGTTCAGAGGACCAGGAGTATAGTGCACTGCAAAAACTAGGAGAAACTATGATTAGTTCATCAGCCAAACGAGAGCTAAAACAAGAATGTAATTTTTGTTAAGGCATTGCTTCGCTCTCTAAGCGAAGCTGGCCTAACAATAGCTTCGCCCCGAAGCTTAGCTTCGCAGCTGCAGCTTAACTCCGCACTCCACACGAAGGCAGGAGGCAGGAAAATATCCAAGTGTTAGCTTCGCTCTGGAAGTTTGACCTCGAACAACAGAACGCGACGAAGCCCCAGGGCTAACTTCATCAGAAGGGTGCTGCTGCCTAAAAATTATTTTAAGAGCACTAAGGTCCTTTTTAGTTACACTCTAAAGCTTAGCTTCGCAGCCTATCATTCAATAGGATGTGAATCGCCTAAGGATAGCTTCGCATAGAAGCTTGGAGAAGAAACCCTTCGGTTCTTAAAATTCCCAATCAAGAAATCAAGGGAAATTCAGGGAATTGAACTCCCTAAGATCACCAGATCATAATTGATCGCTCTGGATTCATCAGAAGATAGCCAGAAATTGACTTTAAAAGAGAGACAAAATTCTCTGATCAAAAGGGAAAGATCCCTACCGGCGATAGGTCGTTCGATAACCGGAGGAGGAGAGGGTCCCTCCGTAGTAGAGGTTGCTACCTCTTTTCCTGCTCGTCTTTTGGGAGCCATTGGAGAACTGAAGAAGTTCTTGAAATTCCAAACGGAGGAGGAGGAAGAAGAAAAGAGTCAAGAGTGCTCTGAAAATTCAAAGAGATGTGGTGCCTTCTCTTTCAGCCCGATCAGGCTTTTATAGGCTAATGATTGCCTAAGACTTCGCCTCCTCGAAAGGAGCACAGGCAGTCGTTTCAAATTAATTTGAAACGGCTCCTAAGCGCCTTCCTGAGAAGCGCTGCTTCAGCCCCGTTAAGGGCTAACTCCGCCGTGAGTCCAATGTTAACTTAGCGCAACGCTTGAATAACTTGCTGAGAAACGTGCCTTAGCTCCACTAAAAGCACATCTCTAGCTTCGCGAAAATTCCATGCTAGCTTCGTCAGAAACTGGCTCCTGACTTATTTGGAAATCTGTCTCCAACTTCGCCGAAAGTTTAGCTCCGCTGAGAGCTTCTAATTCCTCCTAAGGAAAAGACTTGCCTAAGTCGGTCCACTTCAAGTGTTCTCGAATCAAAAAGGAGAAAAAACAAAGCAGATAAATGAAAAATAAATTTTATTGATTCAAAAGGGAAGATACATTGATACTACTACATCAAGGTTGTCTTTCATGCAACAAAGGCACACAAGTTGTCCTATCTACTTCCAAGGTGATAAGCTAAACCAACTGGATACGAAAGGCCTTCCTCCTGCACAAGGCCGTAACCCTTCGCATAATGGTAGATTTTGCCACCAAGGAGCTGGATCGTCTTTGATGAAAATTGGCAAAAGACCGATTGCCACTAGAAAGCTGGATCTTCTTTGATGAAAATTGGCAAAAGAAGGATACGAGACCTTACAGGTGACGCCCGCTTTCCCGAAGTGGATCATCTCGGATAAGCGACTATCAGCCCCTTCTCGAAGTGGATCATCTCGGATAAGCGACTGCCAACCTCTTCTGGGAGCACCCATCAGCTGCCCCAGTTTGTTCCTCCTACTTAGGATTAAAGTTTCAACCAGAAGATCAAGAGGCAAGTCTTTGGTCTCTTTCATCAAATCGAAAGACTGGCGGGTACAGTTCACTACAATACAAGCTGGAAACAGGTTAGCAGTAAATCAAAGGAAAATGCAAGCATGATACGCTAAGTCAAGTTCTTTGGACGAAGCAATTTATATCCGATCCAGTTGCATTTTAAGGATCGATTTCAGTTAAAAAAGCAAAAGATAGCCTCGCTTGCACAGTGATAATGGGCTAGCTCAGCATAAGCCAAGTCCTAGCCTCGCCTATATGGCTAAACCAGACTGATCCACAGGGACGCAGTCTTGACCCCACCTATATGACAAGACTGGCTCAACCTTGAGGAGACTAAGTCCCAATTCTTGCCTATGTGGCGAACTTAACAGGCAAGCATAGAATGATCTTTCTTTGATCAAGTGAAAATGATAGCTTCGCCGGGAAGCTGGAAAATAGGGCTGAAGCCCTTCTCTGCAAATCAGTCAGATACAAAATGAAGAACAAGGAAAATCAATCCCTGAGGCAGCTGATAAAGCTAAATTAAGGGAGATAAACTCCCTAAAGTCATTAGTTCATTGGTAAAGTCTCTGGATGACCGAGACTCACCAGTTCTTGGCCGGTTAATGACCAGAGTGGGCACCCCCACTATTTCAGAAATCTGAATATACTTCTCTGGACAACCAGGAGAAGTCATGAATAGACTACTTCTCTGCAAAGGACTTCAAGTGTCCTATTTATAGGCCTCATGGCCTGATCGCACCGCCGCTCCTTCAAGCTTAGAAGCATGAGCGAATTTAAGGCATTTATTGAGCCTTGAGAAAGGGAATAGTCTCCCTCGGAATTGCACAAGGAAGCAATGATCTTCCTCGTTAATGCAAGAGAGGTCATTCTAACCTCGAAAAAGGAGCAATCCTTCTCGAAACTGGCCAAAAGGCAGTTGGCCTTGGGAAAGGAATGATGTTCCGAGACCAATTTGAAGTGAATCTACTCCGGGAGGCTCGAACGTGGAGCTATCCAGATGCGAAGCTACTCAGAGTCGTGAATCTACACGATTCCTCGGCGAACTTATTCCAATCTGGAAGCAGGATTGAAAGCGAAGCTGAACTCAACTACCATGGCGACGTTCGTACTTCACATACCATCAATCAAAGTAATTCAAAGTATTTCGAAGCCTGAACCATTCCATTGCAGACTTTCGAAAACTTTGAAGGGGGTCTTGTTGACACTCTAAAAAAGACAAGATTCTTGACTGGCCTGAACAATGTCTAACTTGTTGATATTTACAAAAGACAAGTGACAGACAAGCTGACGACCAGTTCTGTACCCATCTCCAAGGGACAAAGCAGCAACTTGGACTCTACTGATCCAGTGAAGCAGACAGTGAGCCCAGATTGTCTTTGAAGAGACCTAAGCAGGTCTAAGATGCTAAGTTGGCTCAATACTTAGCATCACATGAGCCTAAGGGGATAGCCTCGCCTGAGAGGCTAAGTTTGTCCAACTTCGCCTTGAAAATGTTCAAAGCTCTATCAGGGAGTTAACTTACAGCTTCGCCTGAAGTGCTCAGTTAACTCCGCAGAGAGTTAGCTTCGCTCGAAGTCATACACATAATCGCGCAGAAGGATGGTAGCTTCGCTACAGATGTTATCCAGCTCTGCTGAAGAGTTTTCTTCTGACTTCGCCAGATGCTCCTTCCAGCTCCGCTGTGAGCGCGACGCGACAGCTCCGCTGCGGGTCTGTTATGGTCAACCTTTGACCAATTAAATCTCCAGATGAGATCAAATATATTCAAGATCAAATCTAATCGAGATCAAATCTGAGATCAAATTTGGTAGTTGTTTACCATAATCTCTTGACTCTCCTAAAACAAGTAAGAAGATCAAGGGAGATCTTTCAATTATTTAGAAAGAATCAAAACAGTTCAGGAGATTGACCTATCGCTATTCCTAGCTTCGCAGAAGCTGATTCTAGCCTCGCAGAAAGGCTACTCTCCAGATTTAAATAGATTGACTCAATCTGTTTCCAGATTTTCAAGGGACAATTATACCCTTGCTCTCCCTATAAATAGCCCACCAGAGGCATACGAACAAGGGGCACGCACAAACACACGCACACAGGCAAAGAGACGCACTGAGAGACGACTAAACAGAGATCTATTCTCTTACTTTCAAGAATTCAGAGAACTGCTTCTCTAATCAGAGTGCTAATACCCTAATACCTTCCTTCCTCTCAAGGAATTTTCAGAACCAGGCGAGAAGGAATTTCGAAGTGGAGGCAGTTTGAGAAGTAACAAGAGGGTTCTACCAACCTTCTGTTCTCCGATTCCCCGAATCAGGCGAGAAGGGATCCCATCGATCGCATCGTCAAAGGGACAAAGTGGTCGCGTGCTGACCAGACTCCTATCAGCACACTTCTCCAGAATCTCAGAGGAGATCTACTTGTAATCTTTTTAGAATACTTATAATTTAGCTCCTCGACCCTTTTTTGTAAGTTTTCCTCTTTGCAAAATCAATGGAAAACAACCGACTGAAAGCATCCAACTCTCCGGTGCTGGCCGGTCGACCGCAGGCTTGGCCAGGTCAACCGGGAGGTCGACCGGAGGCACAACGGTCAGAATATGACCGTTGCGCTGGTCGACCGGGCGGTCGATCGGAAGGTCATTTTTGACCTTTCCTGCTGCCAAGGGCAGATTTTTTAGAGTGTTATAAATACCCATTTTTTGGGTTATTTTCTTCAGGATTTTTTAGAGCAAAATTTCCTATCTTTCCTAGTATTTTTACAGCAAGATTTCAAAGAGTTTTTAGGCTACAAAGTTTTATTTTTTATTTGTTTTAAAGTGTTGGAAAATTCAAAGAAAAGAAAGTCTTTTGGGAATTGATTTTGATCTTGATTTCAATATCTATTTAGAGATTTTCCCAAGTGTTTTTCTTTATTCCAAAACTTTATTTTCTCACACTTGAGCTATCATCTCTATCCTATCTATAGGATCTTGTTTTTGTGGGAAAATTAGTTTGTGGTATATTGAGATCACCAAAGTTGTTTGTGATCTTTGTGATCATCAAGAGTTGTAATCTTTCTTTGCTTTCGTTTGTGCCTATCCCTAGAGGAGGTTGTGATTTGGGTTTGTTGTTATCCCTCTTGTGCAGAGGTGATTGTAGTAGAGTTTTGGCTTAGCATCTTATCCCTCTAGTGTGAGGTGATTGTTGCTTGGCTTAGTGCCTTATCCCTCTAATGTAAGGTGATTGTTGTTTGGCTTAATGTTCATCCCTCTAAGTGTAGATGTGATTGTTGTTGTGCCTAACCTCTTGTATAAAGGTTGTGTGTTGGAGAGAGGAGTTGTGTACTCCTAATTTGTATTTGTAAATCCTCGGTGGAGGTTCCCTGTGTGGGAAGTCCTGTGTGGATGTATAACGAAAATTCTTCTGTGTGAAGGCGGGGACGTAGAGCAGTGGCTCGAACCTCGAAACATATCTCAGTGTTTGCGATTGATTCACTATCTCTAAACTCTCTCTTATCTTGCATTGATTAAGATTGCTCATATCTTATATGTTTGGTATTGTTTGTGTGCCCATACTAGTGTTGAACCAAGAGAGCTTCATATAGCACCTCAACTCTTATTTAGAGAAATTTAGAGGAGATAGACCAGAGCCCTTCACCGGAAATTCGGCTACACTCTTTGGTTACACTTAGTGTGTTGCAATTAGTTTTTAATTCTGCATCATTTGTCATTAGATTATCCATACACCTATTCACCCCCCTCTAGGTGTATTTTCAGCATCAAGTACTCAAGAGGAGTCTAGTGCATTGGATCAAGGTTTAGACCAAGTCAAGAAGGAGAAGAAGATTTTCAAGAGAAGATTTTCGTGAAGACTTGAGTATAGTTTTGTAAGTGTTAAAATTTTATTTTAGACAAGATGTAAAGCATAGATTAGTTGTGGATTGCTCAAGCTCATATACACACAAAAATATTTATATGTGTTTCATAAAATAGTTTTTATTTTAGAAAATACCGTTTTGATTTGAGTTTCAAAGTATACATCCTTATGTTTCATGATTAGATTTCATCAAAACAAGTTTATATGGTTTATATGTGTTTTGAATTTCATCCATGCACATTGTTGGTTCAAATGTTTAGAAAAACTTATTTGATGTTTCTATATCATATGTTTGAGTTTTATATTTATCAAAACTAATTTTAGAGCTTATTGTCAAAAATATAGATATTTCATCTTATATGTGTATTGGATCATATCCATACACACTAAGCTTCAAAAGTGTTTAAAATATCTTATTTTTGTATTTGAAAAAGTTTTGAAAAAACGTTTTCAAATTAAAGATTGATTTTGAGAAATACGAATTTTTGTTTAAGGCTAAATTTTTATATCACAAAAATGGTTCAAAACGTTTGTAATATGTGTTGAATTTTGATCACACATATTTGTACTTCAAAGTATTTCAATGAACTTATTTTTGTAGATTTTATGTGATTTTATGAGAATTTATAGAAGTTTATAAGATCAAGTTTTTAATCCAAAATTTTCTGACCTAGCTTTCTGGCGGTCGACCGACCCAGAAGTCGGTCGACCCGGCGGTCGACTGATGTGCACAGATACGTGCACAGCCTCTTGGCTTGAGGACCGGTCGACCACCCGGTCGGCCGAGCGGTCGGCCGGCCAGAGAGCTTTGCTCTCTGGATTTGCCCCGGTCGACCGACAGGTCATGACCGGGGGCGGTCGACCGGCAGGCCCCAACAGTAAAAAATATGACCGTTGGCCGGTCGACCGACAGGTCATCTGACTTGCAGATTTGACCCCAACGGCTATATTTTTGAAGTCTATATAGGGGGATGTTTTGAGTTGTATAACATAAGATTTCAAGAGAGTTTCAAAGCCAGTTTTCCCATCTCTTTTAAAGTTTTTCTCCACTTATTTTAGGGCTAATATTTCTATATCAAAAGGAGAGTTTTAAAGAGTGTTTTCAAAAGAGATTTCTTGAGTTTTTCATCACAACTCTATCTTATTTTTCTCACACAAACTTGAGCTTTCCATTGCCACATCTACCCTATAGGAGCTTTGTTGTGAGTGTTTTTAGGTGATCAAAGTGTCGAGATCACCAAGCGTTCATCTTTGTATTTGAGGAGGTGAACTTGCGAGTTCGTGTTGTGACGAGTTCTTGTGGGAGCTTGGTGTAGAGGTGCGGCCTCGGCAAGCTAGTGTGCTCGTGTGTGTTGTTCTTGCGGGAATAAGTGAGGGACTTGCGGGTTTAAGAGTTCTAGTGTGAACTCATTGTAGGTGTTGCAACAACGAGTGATCTTGCGGGATCGATTCTAATAGAAATCCTTCATAGTGTTGAAGGCGGGGACGTAGAGCAAGGGAGCTTGAACCTCGAAACAATTCTCTCGTGTTTGCGATTGCTCATCTCTCACTCACTTGTGTTTATATATCTTGTATGCTTATACTGTCTATCTCTTTATATGCTTGATATAGTTATGCTTAATTGATATATGCTTGAGATTGTTTGCTCACACTTGTACTGAACCAAGAGAGCCATAGTGGCACCTCAACTCTTAATCAAGAGGAATCTTGAGAAGATAGTATAGAGCCCTTCACCAGGAATTCGGCTACACTCTTGTGTATACCTTGTGTGTTAGCTTAATAGCTTTAGTTTGCAAAAATAGTTTTTAATTCCACATCATTTGCATTAGATTAGCTTGAACACCTATTCACCCCCTCTAGGTGTATTTCACCAACGACGTCCGGAACTGCTACACCTGTCCAGGCCCCAGCGCTAAAGGACAAAGAAAAATAGAGAGAGATTCGCTTTGATGAATTCTTGAAGAAGAATCCTTCCAGAGGATTGAATACACTCTTTCGCTTTGACACATTGACACAATTGGCCAATATCCCAGCTCGTATTACTCTGCATGAGCTACTCTGCCTCTCCAAGGAGACGAGAGAGACACTTAGGGATGCTCTTGCTGATTCAGAATCATTTCTGATGCAAGTACCCATCCCTACGAAAGAAGATGGAGCTAAATGCCCCCGATGTCATTTGATACAACAGCAGGTGCCATGCACTACTTTCACTCCTGAGGATATGCTTCTCAAAGACAACCGACACGATAGGCCCTTGTATTATACAGGGTACATTGGGTCTACACATATTGAGCGAATACAAGTTGATCCTGGGTGTGCTCTAAGCATTATCCCCAAGAGATTGCTGTATTTTCTTGGCTCCCATTGAGCAGGTTGTCGACTACGACTACGATCATATATGGCTTCAATGCCGGGAGTAGTCATCCTCTAGGCAAGATCCGTCTCTGATGTCAAATTGGAGACTTGAAATCAGAAGTGATGCGCTATCTCATTGACGCTGACACGTCCTAAAACCTCTTGCTCTGGCGACCTTGGATCCATGCTAACTAGATTGTGCCTTCCACACTCTACCAATACTTCAAATATGTGGACGACAAGGCAATGGTCAGGACGGTGTTCGCTGAGATGCAACCGTTCAAAGGGGTGAAAAATTGCTTCACCGAGTCTTTACTTTATAAAGAGAACGGTAAAGTGGTAAAAATATCGTTGCCTGACGACATCGATAGTGGCAACGAGGCAGACTCAGAATCAGGAGAAGATCAACAGTTTTTTTTGATGAGGAAACGATTGTAGCATATCTGAACGATCCTGATAGTAATAACTCAGCCGATAATGGCGATGAATGAGTCCTTAATAAAAATATCAATTCAATTATTCCTTGTGTTGTGATGTAGATAGTCCTATTGACATGAGCCCCTTGCACATGCCTTTGCCTTTGTCAACGGCATGCATGCATATAGAAGAGAATAATGGATTTGTATTTTTAGTCCCATCTTCTAAGAAGGACTAGTCGCCCATTATATTTGGTAGAGTCCGACATTGCATTACTACATTCAACAATTCGGATGAAGACTTGGAGCCACCACAATTCTTTCACTATGCACGGTTAGCGCACCGTATGATAAAAGAAATGAGATACGACTTATGGTTGGGCGAAGGCCTGAACTTTGGAAGAGGCCGACGCTTAAAGTGCACCTAGAGGGGGGTAAATAGGTGTACTAGCTAATGTAGGGTAAATGATGCGGTTAAAAACTTAATAGCAAACACACTATATGTAACCAAGAGTGAGCCCGAATTCCCTGTGAGGGGTTCTAGAACTACTCCTCTAGATTGTTCTAGACTAAGATTGAGGTGCTTTTAAAGCTTTCTTTGCTTCAACACAAGTGTGGGCACACAAACAATACCAAGCATGTATATGATATGAATAATTAATAACAATACAAGATATAAAGAGAGATAGAGTTGAGAGATAATGGATCAAACGCAAATACGAAGATATGTTTCGAGGTTCGAGCCACTGCTCTACATTCCCGCCTTCACACAAAAGAATTTCCATTATGTCCACACAGGACCTTCCACAAAGGGACCTCTACTGAGGAATTTCAACTCAACACCGAGAGTACACAACTCCACTCTCTCAAACACAAACACCTCTATACAAGAGAGAAGGTACAAAGCCAAAGTAAAGAAAAAGTTACAATCTTGGTGATCACAAAGATCACAAACACTCTCTTGGTGATCTTGAAAGATCATAAATAATTTTTCTCACAAAAATAAGAGGATTAAATTGATAGCTCAAGTGTGAGAAAACAAAGAGTTTTGAAAAGAAAACACAAAGAAAATACTTGGGAAAAAACTCTAGATAAGATATAAAAATTTTGGACAAGAACTAGAATCCCAAAACTTATTTTCTTTTAATTTTCTAAAAACTTTGAAACAAATAAAGATGCAGAGATTAAAAACTCTAAAACTTGTTTTAAAAACTTGTTAAAAACTCTGTAAAAGATGAGAAATTTGGCTCTCAAAAATCTTGGGAGAAACAGCCCTATAAGACCCATTTTCATAGGGGTCTGAAAAACTAGCCGCTGGGGTCCAGAATATGTCAGAAATGACCTGTCGGTCGACCGCCCGGTTGACCGCCAACGGTCGAATTTCTATCGTTAGGGTTGTTGGTCGACCGGTCGGTCGACCGCCCTAAGGTAAACTGCCTGTCGGTCGACCGAGGTTAGAACCAGAGAGCTGGTCTCTCTGGTCAGTCGATCGGGGCCATTTTCAGAGAGTATACTCTCTGAAATGGTCGATCGCTAAAGCCTGTGCACTTCTGTGCACGTCGGTCCACCGGTTGGTCGACCGAGCCAGGTTCCGGTCGACCGGTCTGTCGACCGTTAGCAGCCCAAAACTAGGATTATAGGGTTTGAAATGTTGGTTTTTTAATACCTATAAAATCTCATAAAATCCACAAAAATAAGTTCTTAAAAATATTTGAAGTGTGACTAAATTAAACACATATTTCAAACAATTTGAACTATTTTTGAGGCATGAAAATATTAGCTTTAAACAAAAAATGTATTTTCCAAAAACACAAACTTCTAAAGAAAAATACAATTTTTCTATAAACTTATATAAATATAAAATAAGGTATAGAAACATATTTTGAAGCATGATGTGCATGGATAGAATCCAGTACACATATAAAAGATATATCTATATTTTTGACATTAAATCTAAAACTAAGTTTTGTTAAAAATAAAACTTGAAACCATGAACTAGATATACATCAAAGTTTCTAAACATTACGAACCAAACAATGTATATGGATGAATGCACTATACATATAAACCATGTATGCTACTTTAGATGAAATCTATTCATAAAAGCAATATATATTATTTGGAATCCGAAATAGCTAAACCGAAACCAAAACTGTTTGAACTTGTGTGCGTGTGAACTTGAGCATATCAAAACTATCTTTACATAAGATCTGAAAACAAACAAAACAAAACAAACTAAAGTCTTCTTGTCGATCTTCATCTTCAAGACGACTCGATCCAAATATGATCCAAAGAGTTTGACTCCTTCCGAGTGCTAGATACGATCTTGACGTGCGAGCTCTTGAATCATCACATGTTAGCTCCAAAACAGGCTTTGAATCCTTTGTTGAAGATAATCACCTACTAGGATCTTGATTAATAACTGAAACTATATAAACACAAGATCATTAGCAAACTAACCTTCATAAGTTAGTCATCATCAAAACTAAGGTAAAGGGCCTCTGGGCCAACAATCTCTCCTTTTTGATGATGACAAAACTTATATGGTTATATATTCATTCATTAAGGATAGGCTTCATAGAAACTCCCCTTAACTCATGCGTATGAATAAAACAATAAAGATATGTAATGTAAGCTTAAGATACCAAAAAAAAAAGATATATATATATATATATATATATACATATATACATATATATATATATATATATATATATATATATATATATATATATATATATATATATAAACACTAAATAAAATATGCATATATAATCCTAAATTCTTCTCCCCCTTTTTGTCACTCATCAATAAAGGGGTGAAGACAAACAAACAATACCAATAAAATTTTTAAAACAAAAATTTAATACCAATAAATACAATCAATTGAAAGAACCAATTGAAAGAAATAATCTTTTTATCAATTGAAAATTAAACATATTTTTTACCAATTGAAAGGAAACAATCTTTTATGAATTGATACCAATAGAAAAACATGATATCAATTGAAAGTAGAAACCAATTTTTTAAGTAAACACTAAAATCATTTTGCAATAAAGATATCAAATTAAGAATAATACTAATTTAAGATTATTGATACCAATATTGAAAATGTTAGCATATATCAAAACAAAATATTTTTCATCATAAAGAGTGGGAGTAAGATACTAATTGAAAATAAAATCAATTTAAAGATAAAAAAAAAATTTTCTCTCCCTTTATGAAATACCAATAAAAATAATACATAAGCTTGTATATGATACCAATTGAAAAACAATAATATTAAGAACTAAATCAAGCTTAATAAGAAATAATTTGTGCTTTAAACATGTATGTCAATATAAAATAAGCACAATCAAAATCATATATATGTATCAGAGCAATATAATATTAATTTAGATATGATCCATTCATATATAAAAAACATGAGTAAACAAAATGAATTTTTATTAAAAATTATGTATATCTCATAACTATCTCCCTTTCATGCACATGTTTAAAAAGATTTTCAATAAGAGTATACATGGCATTATCGCCCATCAAACCGTCCTTTGAAGGTAGGGATTTTCAAAAATATGATTTGAGAATATTTTTAACATATTTGAAAACTCTACTCATTGAAGAATAACGAAACTAGTTTGAAGAAAAATTTTAAAACTAGTACGAAATCCTTCAAGTAAGGAATAAAACACAAATGTATCCATGAAAAATGAAAATTTCACGAGAATCGATACTCAAGAAGCAATAAAACATATATGTTCTCATGAAACAAAGATCATGAGTAAACTCCAAACATAGAATGTAAGAATCATGTAATCAATAAAATTACGGAAATAAGGCAATGAAGCTCATATGAAATTCCTTAAAAAAATAAAGTCATCATAACTTCAAAAACTAAACAAGCTTCAAGGTATATGTATGTTTTATCGAAACCAAAAGCATACATACATATCCCAAACATAAACGAGTTCATAAAAGAATATTGCATGAAAAGCAAGTGACTTAAGGATATACATGTATATCTATTATTTTTAGACAAAATTAACATATACATGAAGTTAAACAAATTTTAATGAAAATATGTACAAAAATAGGGAATACAAGTTAAGATACATTAATCATCAAAATAAGGCTATACAAGTACATCTAATGAGTACAAATGAGCAATAAAGCACAAACATATAATAATCAAATGTGGCTCACTAGTTGTACAAGTATAAATATAAGTTTTAATAAAAATTACATCTAAACATGTAATCAGAACATGAAGTGCATAAACATAAACAAATATGATCATTAGGTTAAATGTACGTATTTTAGAGGTATGATATACATGATAGCTAAACAAATTGAGAACACAAAAATATAAGTCCATATAAACATGAGTGTATATTAAATACTACCTATGTATATCACATGTCTAATAACATTGCATTAACATAATGAGCATCATGACATACTAAAAACATCAATATAAAAGCATGTAAACAAAAATAAGAGTTAGAGATAGTTACCAAAACCAATGACCAATCTATAGGTCTTCAAATCATGATGGTCTTCCCCCAAACATCTCTTGAAAGTGATGCATCCATAAAATGTATCCATATAGCTTGAACGCATTCACCATCAAGGTATCGATACTCTCACGTTAAGTGAGAGCTCACACCTACATCAAATAAATAAGAGTGGTTTGTGACACCCATACGTTCTTGAGTCCATGGGGGTTAGAACTTTTCCTAGCCCAAACAAACTTATTTGCAAAATTTAAATCATATAACCTATCATAACAAAACTTTACAAGGTGGCCCTTACGTCCACAATGTGTACACATTAGCATACAAATTATATGTGTGAGAATGATGAGCATATGTATGCCGTGTTTGATGCCCATGAATATGTGGAGTATGTTTCTTTCGAAACATAGATTCCAATCGTGTGTGGTTCATAGCATATTGGCTCAAAGTGGAGCCCAAACAATCAACACTTTTTTCAACATGCAAATATCATTTTCAATTGTTGAAGAAGAGGTGGAGTATTCGTTCTTATCAATAGAAGATATAACAATGGAATCATGATAAGAATGGGAAGCCAAATTATTTTTCAAAGAAATATTTTCTTTTGAAATGCAATCTATATACTTTGAAATTAAAACAATTTTATTTTTTCAAGAATCATTCTTTTTTAAAACAAAATATAGTTTTGAAGACAAATCTCATTTTTCTTCAAAACAAGATCAAAATCATTTTTATTTTTCAAATTTTGGTTTTCTTTTAAAGAAAGATCTAGTTGAGATTTCAATGAGTCCCTTTCATTTGAAATCTCAACCTTTTCTTGCAAAACTATATCTAGTTTAGAAAATAAATTTTTGTTTTCTTCTTTTAGTTCAAAACTCTTACTTTTCAAAACTTTATACTTTGAAAGCAAGTTTTCACAAAACATGAATAGTTCTTCATTTAAAACATGAGCATCCATATCATTGTTATCACATGAAGAATTAGCACAATCATCTAGTTCGGTGTCTGAGTTTACCTCAAGGGAGTCAATCCATTGGACCATGAAGTAAGTTTGGTCGGACTCATCTCCACTAGATTCTTTCTCCAAAACGTTTGTCCTTTGTTCCTTATAAGAAGTCAATGTATTCTACACTGCAAAAGCCAAATCACATTGAGAAATTAAAGAAAGATGTTCTTTACAAGTGTGTGATTTAAAGCATTTATGGCTTGTGAATTAGCCTCTATTTATTTATATTATTGTATATAAATAATATTAATATTAATATTATATATGGGGTTTCTATACCTCAGCCTCCAGCTGAGAGAGTCTCTCAGCCGGCGGTGATGTGGCGCAATCTCTGCCACAGATATATGACAGAGTGTAGGCGGTAACGAAGCAAAAATTTTACTGAGCAAAAACTTTTTTATTTTTAGAGAAATTTTCGTTGAAGAAATTGACGAGCAAAAAAATTTCTTTTATAACGAATGAGATCAAAGTCGAAAAAAATACTGATTTGAAGTAAAAAGCGATTACAGTTTAACTGTAAATTGTGACTTACTTTTTTTAATTCGTTTGTTTAGAAAAAACTGCGATCAAAGTCGCATTCTTTGAAAATAATAATTTAGAATAAATAAGAAGTTTTTAAAATATTTCAAACTTTAGAGTACGAATTTAAGTTTTTTAACTTTGTTTCTTTAAATAAGACTGCGACTCAAAGTCACAATCTTTAAAATTAATAATTTTGTAAATAAGTTATTTAAAAATATTTCAAACTATAGACTGCGACTTTGAGTTATTTTAATTTGTTTGTTTTAAGAATACTGCGATCAAAATCACAGTCTTTCAAAATTAAGTTGTTTAGAATACTATGACCTTGATCGCAGTCTTGTATAACTTTTTTTTTAAAATACGATTAAAGTCGCAGTCTTTGAAAAATAAGCTGTTTAAAATACTGCGATTTTGGTCACTGTCTTGTATATTTTTTTATTGGTAATAAGAATTGCGACCACGGTCACTATTAATTGTAAATCAAATATTATTATAACTGAGACAAAACTGGTAGTCAAAGTTTACTCAGAAGTGTCATTTTAAATGAACTTTGACTATGATCGCAGTATGAACTCAAAAATGGTTAGTTCTCATTGCACATATGAACTGCGATCAAGTTCGCAGTGTAAGAACAATATATAAAACCGCTATCGTTAAGCACTGCGATCTCATTCACACTCCATAAACGCAATCTGGATATTACAGAATTTTTTTATTTATAAAATGTTACAAATGAAAATCACCTAGAGGGGGGTGAATAGGTGATATGGCTAATCTATGAACTAAATGCGGAATTTAATAACTAATTGCAATGAGCACTCAAGTGTGATCAACAAATGATGCACACACAACCAAGCCAAGCTAATATGAATGCACAATATGAAAAGTTGCAAGGCACAAGGTAAAGAGAGAGATAGTGAGAGAGTCAATGGATCAATCGCAAACAAATAGATGTGTTTCGAGGTTCGAGCACCCAGCTCTACATCCCCGCCTTCGACACACGAAGGATTTCTAATCCACTAGTTAGTCCACAAAGAACTTTCACAAGGAGTACCCAACTCCTCTCTTTACAATCACAACCTCCTCCTTGAGGCAAACTCCAAACCAACAATCTATCACCTCACAACTTGAGGGATTAGCACAAAGCAAATAAGGATCACCTCACCACTTGAGGGATACAACCCAAATGCACAACCTCCTCAACACAATGAGGGAAAGGCACAAAGCCAAGCAAATGAAGGGTTTTCAACTTGGTGGTCTAAACAACAACCACAAACAATCTCTTTCTCCCACACAAAGATCCTATAGAATAAGAAAGTAGATGTAGCTCAAGTGTGGAGAAAACCAAGGAATGAAAATCAAAATCACAAAGAAAATCTTTGGAAAAACTGAAACCAAGATATAGAAATTGAATCAAAACTCTTTTTCCCAAAAACCCTTTTCTTTGATATTCCAAACCCTAGCAAAAGCACCAAATAGATTGTTCAATTTAAGTCCAAAAACTTCTTTTGATTGCTGTGAAAACACCAGAGAGTAAGAAAAAATTCGCACAAAAATCTTGGTGAAAACAGGCCATTAATGGGGTATTTATAGTCCCCAGAAAAATATAGCCGTTGGCAGTAGAATCTGCCAAAAATGCACTACCGGTCGACCGGCCAACGGTCACATTTTGACCGTTGCCAGCTACCGGTCGACCGAAACAAACAGAGAGTTGCCTGCATGCAGTCGGTCGCCCGTGCGGTCGACCGGCTCATGTGGCAGCCAGCGTGCACGTATCCGTGCACGTCGGTCGACTTATACGGTCGACCGGCTACTTGGTGCGGTCGACCGTAGGGGTCGACCGACCTAACCTGGCAGAGGCTGTTCTGATCAGCAAAAACATGTTATTTTTAATCCTAAAAATTCTCATTAAATCTCTAAAAATCCACAAAAATAGTTTTATCATTTTTCATTAAAATACAAACTTGTGTTAAAAAGTTTAACACAAATCTCAAACATTTTGAACTATTTTTGTGTTATAGAAATTTTGCCAAAAACCAAAAACTGTATTTTCTAAAACTTAGATTTTTGAATAGAAAATACGTTTTGTCCAAAACTTATCCAAATACAAAAACATGATATTAAATAACATTTAGGCATGATGTATATGTTTTCCATTATGTTTGCAAAGGGGAAAACTTACAAAAAAGGTTTGAGGAGCTAAATTACAAGTATTCTTAAAAAGATTACAAGTAGATCTCCTCAGAGATTCTGGAAAATGTGCCGATAGGAGTCTGGTCAGCGCGCGACCACTTTGTCCCTTTGACGATGCGAGCGATGAGATTCCCTTCTCGCCTGGTTCCGGGAATCAGAGAATAGAGGATTGGTAGAACCCTCTGACTACTTCTCAAAACCACTTCTGTGAGGAATTCCTTCTCGCCTGGTTCCGGAGATTCCTTGAGGAAAAGAGGTTGTTAGGGTATCGCCACCCTGAGAAGAGAAGTATTTCTCTTGAAAGGTCTCTGAATTAGAGATTGCACGGTGCGTTGATGAAGAAGTCCGATCTTTGAGAAGACGCCAATCTCGCCGATGATCAATTGATGATCCTCCTCGATCTGATGCGATGCGATCCCTCTCCCTTGTGCCCCTGATGGGCTATTTATAGGGAAAGTAAGGGTATAATCGTCCCCTTTGAAGATATAGAAACAGATTGAACCGAATCTGTTTGAATCTGGAAAGTAGCCTTGCTGCGAGGCTATAATAGCTTCCGCGGAGCTAGAAAATGGCAAGTCGGTTGATCTTTCCGATGTGTTATGATCCTTTCCATATCGTTGATTGATTCTCCTTGATCCACTTACTCGTTTCAAGAGAGTCAAGAGATTGTGGCAATCACCTGCCATATTTGAATCCTGATTGGATTTGATTAGATTGAATCCGATCTTATCAGGAGATTTGATTGGTCAAAGGTTGACCATAGCAGGCTGATGGCGGAGCTGCCCGCTTTGAAGCTCATAGCGGAGCTAGAGGCAATTCCTGGCGAAGTCCGAAAAGAGGCTTTTCGGCGAAGCTGTCAGTTAGCTTCCTGGCGATGCTCTGGATGATGTTAGCCTCTCATACGAGGCTATCTCTTTGGGCTAATGTAATGCTAAATGCTAGCATTTTAGACCTGCTGAGGTCTGTTTAGAAACAATCCGGGTTCACTGTTCTGCTTGCTGGATCAGTGGAGTCCAAACCGCTTCCTCGTCCCTTGGAGTTGGGTGAAAAACTGGTCTTCAGCTCGTCTGTCCCTTGTCTTTTGTAAATGTCAACAAGTTTAGACATCGTTCGGACCAATGAGAATCTTGTCTTTTTTAAGTGTCAACAAGACCCCCTTCAAAGTTTTCGAAAGTCTGCAATAGCCCAGACTTCGAAATACTTTGAACTGCTGTGATGGTGGTGTGGAGTATGAACATCTCCATGATGGTTGAGTTCAGCTTCGCCTTCAATCCTGCTTTGGGATGGATCTGCCAAAGAGTTTGCACTGGTTCGCGAATAGCTTCGCGTCGGGGTAGCTCCGCATCTGGGCTTTCAAGAAATAAGTTCGCTTTGGAACTCCTGTTGCTTTTTCAAAGCCAACTGCCGTGGGGCGGTTACGAGGAGGATCATTCCTTCTTTCGCGCCAATCGAGAGAGATGTTCTCCGATTTGCACGTTTCCAAGGGAGGATATTCCCTTTATTCAAGGCGCCATAAGTGCCTTTTATGAGGGAGACGTTTTCTTCCCTTGTACGGTTCCAATGGGAACCGTCCCTGTCATCAAGGCGCAATCAATGCCTTAAGTGCGCTCGTGCTTCCACGCTTGAGGTGGTTGTGCTCAGGCCATGGGGCCTATAAATAGGACACTTGAGGTCCTCTGAAGAGAAGTGCCTTGCCTTTCTTCTTCCCTTCTCTTGGTTGTGAGAGATACTCAGATCTCAGAATTAGTGGGAAAGCCCACCCTGGTTGTCTAACCGGCCAAGGACCAGTAAGTCTTGATCATTCAAAGACTTCACCGCTTTTTAGGGAACTCATCTCCCTTGATTTAGCTTTGGCAGCTCGCTTCAGAGATTAGCTTCCCTTGTTCTTCATCTTGCAATTGGCTGCTGCAGAGAAGGATCTCATCACGGCTTTCTGCGAAACCATCATCTTGATTTGATCAGAAAGACCATTGCTTGTTAAGTCCGCTGCGCAGGCAGGACTTGGGACTTGGCTTCTTCAATAGTTGAGCCAGTCTTGCCATATTGGCGAGGTTGAGACTGTTCTTCACAAGATCAGTCTGACTTTGCCGTATAGGCGAGGCTAGGACTTGGCGTTTGCTGAGCCAGCCCATGGTTGCTGTGCAGGTGGAACTTGTCCTCTGCTGAAGTCGGATTGCTTTGCCGCTGAAGAATCTGACTTAATGTTTTTGCAGCTCTTTCTGTGCTTAACTGTTAACTTGCTTCAATTTGCCTTGCAGCGAGCTATGCTTGCCAGTCTGGTGACTTGATGGAAGAAGCCATAAAATTGCCTTATGCTTCCCGGTTGAAGCTTTACTTTTAAGCAGGAGGAACAATTCGGGGTAGCGGATGCGCGTCCCAGGGGCTGTTGGCAGCCTCTTATCCGAGATGATTCGATCTGAGGTGAGGCTGGCTGCCGACTTTCAACTTTGGTGGCCTTCGTCGGGGACGATCCACTTCATGGGAGTGGGCCTCACACCCGTCAGATCACTAGCATCAAAACTAGTTCCCATTATAGGTGATCTGACGTGTTGGCGGCGATAAGCTTTTATTGCCAGGCTTCAACAAAAATGGCCTGGTAAGATCTGCCATTTTGTGGAGAAAAATGACCGTGTCCTCGCGGCACCATCTGCTCATGTGCGAAGGATTACGGCCTTGTGCAGGAGGAAGGCCTTTCCTGTCCCGTTGATCTGGCTTGGTAGCAGATAAAACCGCTTGTATGCCTCAAAAGATCTTTGTTGGGCAACTGAGTGTGTTGTATGAAACACAACTTTAATGTAATATCAATGTACCCTTCCTTTAAATCAATGAATGTTCATCTTCTGATCATCTGATTTTTTGCTTGCTTTCACTGAGAATCTGGCCATAGCTGGGCTGAACTGTATGCAGAGTTAAGGACATTGTCCTTTCTTCGAATGATCTTCGCGAGACCGGCATGTCCCGCAAACAGCAGCCTCTTTGGCGGGCTAAGGTAGACCTCCTGGCGAAGTCTTTGAAGGTTTGTGCGAAGCCCGCACTTTGCTCCTGCGCGGAGTTAACCCTTTAGTGGGGTTGAACCGTCGCACTTTGGGAAAAGCGCCTCAGGCGCTTCGGGCACTGTTTCGAATTAATTCGAAACGGCGGCATGTGCCCTTTTTCGAGGCCTTGATTTAGGCGCTGATTGGCCTATAAAAGCCCGATTGGGCTGAATATGGGAAGATCTCCCTTTATTTTTAGAGAACTTTCTATCTCTTCCTCTTCTTCTTCCTCCTTTGCTTCAGAGTACTTTGAGCACTCTTGCATTCCTTCAATGGCGCCCAAGAGACGAGCGGGAAAGGAAGCAGCGACTTCTGCAGCGGAGGGTCCTCCTCCTCCGTTCATTGAGCGACCAATCGCTGGTAAGAGACTCTCCAATTTGATTAGAGAGTGGTCTTCATCCTTTGGAGTCGATACTCGGCTATTAGGACGATCGAATATGATCTGTCCTTATCAGGGAACTCGTTTCCCTTAACTTCCCTATTTTACTTGTACCAGGGAAGTAAGAACTGAACAGTTCTTCCCTTGGGCTTCCATAGGAAGCCATTGCTTGGGGCAGTCTTCATCCTGTTGAGGAACAGGATATGGGTCGTGTGCCTTCAGTCGTGGCCACGAAGGACGACTGTTGGTCATGAAGTCCTTTTGATGACGTCAGCCCTTAGGGCTATGCCAGTTCCTGCAAAGATGCAGTCTTATCTGTGAAGCGAAGCTTTTTATCAAAGCTATTATCCCGCTGTTCCTGCTTACTGGGCGAGGCTATGCCTTAGCGAATTTTTATGTCTTCGCGTCCATTTGATTGGTGAACTAATCATAGTTCATTTTTTTTTTTTTTTTTTTTGCAGTACATTACGCCTCCGGCCTTCAGAACAGTCTATTTGGCGTAACCAGTCGAGCAGGGAGCATCAGCTTGCAGTTCATCGGGCAGGCTTCCTTGTTCAGTGAGCCGAGCCCCCTTGTACGGGATACGCTCATTCAGAGCGGTGGCCCGCAGGCCACGCGGAGCATCTTGACTACGGCTTCGTTTGAAGATATCGACCGTCAGGCTTACAAAAAGCCTGACTTCATGTTCGGGGATGCTGCACCTGATCCCGATCGCCAGCTGCAGGCCGACGAAGGCCAGTGGATCTTCCAGTTGGATGGCGAGAGATTCTATCTCCCGTCTACTAAGCGGCATTTCGCTTTGTCTTCCTTCGCGAGCGTGACTCAGGCTCGGAAGATGGCGTGGGGCGTGAGCCTAAATGCCGAGTCTATAAGTGTCGGGAGGTTGACATTCCAGACCGGCTATTCGAGGGCGGGCCCTCCTCGTAGCATAATAGGGCTATACCCTGGGAAGGTGTCGCGGGACCTTCCAGTAGGAGAGAATCCAGCTGCGGCGCCGACCTTCGGTACTCAGTTCTGCGAGGCTGAGGGGAACTACCCCGCCACAGATTTCAGGGCTCCTGGTTGGGTCCACCCTCCTAGGTCATGGTGGGCGGAGTTGACCAATTATATCCTCAATCATTTTGAGGGGGAATTAGAGAGGTTGAACCTCTATGAGGCCGTCAGGGCGACCTGCTACGGCATTGAGATGAAGGTGGCGTGCTTCTACGCCATCCTTGAGTTGTACTGCCCAGCCTCGGGGACTTTCTTCACCCCGGTTGGTGAATTGGGCATGGCCCTGCATGAGATGCGAGAGATCTCTGCTTTGCCCTTCGGGTCTCTTCCATATGAAGAGTATTTTCCGTGTGAGACGGAGTTGGCTCTCTTGGAGAAGCAAGAGCCTGCTTTGCTTGAGACATATCGGGAATTGATGTGCCACCTGCACATTTGTTCCAGCATCCACACTGGTGGCAAGGGTAGCTCGAAGAGCTTGAAGAGCTGGGGGAACTACTTGTTCCCGGACATGACTAGTGCGCCCGAGGCAGCTCATTGCGGAGTTGCTGAAGAGGACATCTTGGCAAGGATGGAGGTGCATGCTGAAAAGGACATCGTCGTGACAGAAGATGATGGTCCTTTCGAGAAGGGTGATGTTCTTCGGAGCTTTCACCATCAGGCCCGTCGGCCTATGTCTCGCAAGGCGTTGCTGGCTGGCTTCTTGACCATCTGGTTAAAGAAGTGTGTCGTGCCTTCTTCTTCGGGTGACATTGTTCACCCGAATGTGCTGCTGCCTGTTGTCCGCTTGGTCCATGGCCACCGTCTGGGTCTTCTCCCGGCCATGGTGTGTTGTATTCAGAGGGGCCTTCGTGTTCTGACAGAGGCTTTCTGCAGGCCAATGGCGTCAAGGCGGGGGAAGGGTGCCGTCCTGCCTTGTGACGGGCCCAATCCTAGGGTAGGTTTACCGTACACCTACTTGATGGCGTGGTTCGCCTTGCACTGCCCTACTTTAATTGGAGCTGGGGAGGACCTCCGCCGGGTGTTCAAACGGCGCTTCTCCGTCGTTTTGAAGGCTGTTTGTGGCAGAAAACTTATGTGGCCGAGGCCCGTAAGTTAGTGCGTCGTTATGACGCTTACAGCCTGTTCCGCTGTTTTCCTCGCCTGCGGGGTGCAGGATACAACGAGGAATTCCGTGATGTGGAATCAGGTCGGTCCCCCATGAGTCGGGGTGTTTTCGAGTGGCTGGTGTGTATCCGGCCCTCGCATCTGCTGTACCGGAGTGGGGATACCTGCTACATGGAGCCCTACATCCCGAGCCGGTTCGCCCGCCAATTTGGGTATGACCAGTTGTATGTGGGCAACCCGAATCCGGACCTGGCTTTCATGGGGAGCCTCATTGATGGGGCTCGTGCTTGGCGGTTCTTTACCGCGGATGACACTGGAGCGTGGCTACGCACGCCGTTGAGGGATCCCGGCCTATGGACGACCCTGTGTTTCTGCCAATGGTATGCGGCTTCGAACTCTACACCTGCTAGGTTTAACGTCAACCGTTCGGGTGTGAGGTTAATTTCTCATCGGATGAAGCAGAAGGCTTCTGATAAGATGGAGGGCAAACGAGTCCGTGTTCCTGGCATAGAGGAGTTCATCGCTATAGATGACAGCGAGGCTTCTGATGCTGGGAGCCCTCGCTTTGAGGCAGAGACAAGGGCTGATGCCCACGAAGCTGGTGCTCGTGAAGCCGGGTCTGGTGTAGTGGGAGCAGCTCCCCCACAGCATGTGGAAGAAGTGGAGGAAGAGGACTCTGAGGTCCACTTCAAAAGGAAGCGTGGGAGTGGATCCCGTAGGAAGTCGTCGGCGAAGAGGCCCCGTCGTCATGCTCCTACAATTGTGGTAGAGGGCGAACCCTCTACTGCGCTTCCTTCTGCTGCTCCATTAGTGGCTGAGCCGTCGGTTGCTGAACCGACTACTGGTAAGATTGGCCCCCTCTAATATGTCTTCAGCGCGCTTTACATAACTCATCATTTGCTTTTTGTTGCAGGAGCTGAGGCAATTGGAGGGCAAGGGGAGCACTACGATCCCCTGTTTACTTATGGAAGTGCAGCTGGTTCCTTTGCTCGCTCGGAGGAGTCTGGGGATCATGCGGCCGATATTGGCCCTTCGGGCGCTGAGGCTTCTAGAGGAAGTCCTATGGCATCCAGTTCTGCCGGGTGGTCTGCGGAGGAATCGGCGAGTGGGCCGGCTATCCGCGTTGAGTCTGGTAAGAACTTTCCGATGGGACCCTTGGATTCTGATGCGGCTGACGAGGTGACATCGGCCTTCGGTAAGACTAAGATCTCTTGGTCCTCGCCTATTTGTTGCGTCCCCCTTTTTGACCTTGGTTTTGTTGCAGGTATTCGTCCCCAAGGTGCATCAGCTTGGCAAGAGGCGGAGGGTTTTCCTGGAGGGTCAAAGGGCGATATGAGCGCTTCGACCGGGGCAGACGCTGCTGTGTTAGACGCGCTGTATGGCGACCTGCCTTTTTATCAGCCCAAATCAGCGGATGGCCCTGAGGTTGAAGAGGCGGCAGTCCCGGAGGTACCCCCACTTCCAGTCATATCAACGAGTGGGGTGCAGACTGTCTTGCCGAATACGGCATTGAGGGTGATTGTGAGCCCTACCTCCCCGACGCTGGTAGTTGAGCCTGCTGCTCAGGAGGTGGTTGCCAGTCCTACCTCCGCGGTGGCTGGCGTGCTGGTGTCGCTGAGGACTCCGCCGAGGTCACCTTTGGCTTGCCCTGCTGCTGTCGATGTTCCCGCTTCTTCTTCCGCGGTGGTGTCGACTAGGTTGGTAGATTGCTCCGAGGTTGTCTCAAGGGTTGATGAAGCTGAGAATGACTTTATCGGTAATCTGGTCGACAGCTTCTATAATAGTTTGGAGCAGACTATCGGTCTAGTCTTGAAGGGCTCGCCTGTGCCATTTTCGAAGCTGAAGATGGTTCTCTCCCGTGGCATTGAGTGTATCCGGGACTTTGAGGGGTACCATCAAGCTACTGCTCTGGAGCTCCTGGTAGATGACCTTGAGAAGGACGTGGAGGAATGGCGCCATTTCTATCGTTCCGACGCAGCGTCTTTGGCTGATGAACGGCTCGCACGTCTTGTCGCCCAGAAGCGCGAGGCTCAGCTCGCTGCCCAAGAGGCTGTTGAGGCTATCTCCTCTGACTTGAGGTCCTTGGAGGCAGAGGAAGCAGAGGTTGGGAGTGCAATTGATGCTTCCAACAGTGCTCTTTTTGACGCTGAAGATAAGATCAAGAGGGCTGAAGAGATGATCCGAAAGGCAAATCTCCTCTTGTCGAAGGCTACACAGATGCGTCATGAAGAGTCTGCGCGGCTTAAGCAGCTCAGGGCTCGAAGTGAGGAACTGGCGGAGCGGAAGTCATCACAGAGGGCGACTTTGGCGGAGACCGAGGCTCGTCTGGCTCAGGCGGTGGACTTCGATGAGGCAGAGCTAAGATCACAGGCGCTGGCCCAGGCTGAAGATGACAGGAGGACGCGGCTAGCTTCGCTCGGAGATCGGATCCGATCTTATCATGTACGCCTATAGGCTCCTCCATGTATCCCATCCTTTTGGATTTAATAGAAAATTTTTCTTTTGTCGTCTGTTGTTTAGATAATGAGACATGACTGTCTGTTGGTTCAGAGGTTGCAGTAACATAACCGAATGGGACGTTGCCAGTCTCGAGGTTAGCCCTTTGCGGGGCTTGAAAGGAAGGGAGATACTTGCCTTTTGTAAATGTCAGCAAGCATCGAGATTGAGACTTAGCTGTCAGCTGGTTCAGGGGTCGCAATGACATGACCAATTTGAGACGCCACTAGGCTCAATGGTAGATGAAACTTGGCTATCTGCCAGTTCAGAGGTCGCAATGACGTAACTGATTGAGAAGCCACCAAGCTTCAATCAATAGGTGATACTCGTCTTTTGTAAATGTCAACGAGTATCGAGACCTGTCTTTTGTAAATGTCAACAGGGCTCGGGATCGAGACTTAGCTGTCTGCTGGTTCAGAGGTCGCAATGACATAACCAATTTGAGACGCCACTAAGCTCAATGGTAGATGAAACTTGGCTATCTGCCAGTTCAGAGGTCGCAATGACGTAACTGGTTGAGAAGCCACCAAGCTTCAATCAATAGGTGATACTCGTCTTTTGTAAATGTCAACGAGTATCGAGACCTGTCTTTTGTAAATGTCAACAGGGCTCGGGATCGAGACTTAGCTGTCTGCTGGTTCAGAGGTCGCAATGACATGACCAATTGAGACGCCACTAAGCTCAATGGTAGATGAAACTTGGCTATCTGCCAGTTCAGAGGTCGCAATGACGTAACTGGTTGAGAAGCCACCAAGCTTCAATCAATAGGTGATACTCGTCTTTTGTAAATGTCAACGAGTATCGAGACCTGTCTTTTGTAAATGTCAACAGGGCTCGGGATCGAGACTTAGCTGTCTGCTGGTTCAGAGGTCGCAATGACATGACCAATTGAGACGTCACTAAGCTCAATGGTAGATGAGACTTGGCTATCTGTCAGTTCAGAGGTCGCAATGACGTAACTGGTTGAGAAGCCACCAAGCTCAAAATTGCAATGGAGTTTGGGAAAAGTCTCGTTTTCACGGGGAGAAACGAGGGAATCACTGTCATAGGTTTGATATTAACGTAACAGCGAGATATATATGTGGTCCTACCATTCTATGGATGAGAATTGGTAAGTGACTTTGGAGATCTCGTTCTCACGAGGAGAAATGAGAGGGCTGCTGTCATAGGTTAAATGTTAACGTAACAGCGGAATATATATGTGATCCTACCATTCTATGGATGAGAATTGGTAGGTGATTTTGGAGAGGGAATCAAATGGGAGCAGGTCCCTTGGGATTTTAAGCAAACCCCCAGCTACCAGCAGGTTTGATATGCTTGGAGAAAGAGAGAGGCTCTCTTTGTGCGCATTCCGGACGCGCGGATCTCGATCAGAGGTGTAATGTTAACTTGATCGAGAGCAAGATCCTTGATTAAGGATAGTATTTCTTTAAGAATTTGCCATTGATTGGCATCATGAGGAGGTCGCCATCTGCAGTCGTGAGGCGATATGCTCCGTTTGAATAGACTGTCTCTATCACAAACGGTCCTTCCCATTTAGGCTGAAATTTGCCTTTGGTCTTGTGCGTCATAATCATCGGTCGTCTGACGGCTAAGACCAGGTCTCCTTTATGGAAGATTCTCTGCTTGACCTTTTTATTGAAGGCTTTTGACATCCGAGCCTGATATAGCTCGATGTGTTGCTGAGCTTGTAGCCGCTTCTCGTCTAGGGCTTCGAGCTCTTGAAGACGCAGGCGATCATTGTCTTCTGATGTCATCTTAGTAGTCAAGGCTACCCGTAATGATGGCACCTGGATTTCCAATGGGATGACCGCTTCGCACCCATATACCAGGGAGAAAGGCGTATTGCCTGTCGGTGTCCGAACCGTAGTCCGGTAGGCCCAAAGGCATTCACCGAGCTTTTCGTCCCAATCTCGCTTGTTCGAGGAGACAAACTTCTTGAGCAGCTTGATGATTGTCTTGTTGAATGCTTCTGCTAAACCGTTGGCGGCAGGATTGTAGGCAGTTGAAGCCACATTCTGAATTCGGTATTTATCGCAGAACCGATAGAACCCTTGGCTTACGAATTGGGGACCATTGTCATGGATGATCCGTCTGGGTACACCAAATCGATGGATGACATGGTGTTTGATGAAGCTAACCAGATTGGAGGTTTTAACTTCGGCCAACGGTGTGGCCTCTGCCCATTTTGAGAAGTAATCGGTTATTGCCAGGATAAACCGGTGACCTCTTGCCGAAGAGGGACTGATTGGCCCTACGACATCGATTCCCCATGCTTCAAATGGCCATGAAGCAACAGTAGGGTGGAGCAACTCCGAAGGTTGGTGTATGAAGTCTGCGTGGACCTGGCACGCCTTACACCTTCGTGCATATTGGGTGGCATCTGCCATCATGGTCGGCCAGTAGTACCCAAGTCTGTGCAACCTGTCTTTAAGCTTTGGACCCGGCTGGTGAGCTCCGCAAATGCCATCATGTGCTTCTTTAAGCACTTCCTGTGCCTCTGAATGTGAGAGACAACGGAGGAGGACACCGTCATATGAACGACGGTAGAGTGTCTTCAAAGTGGGATCATAGTAGAAACGGAGCGACCTTCGTCTGATGGACGCCGCTTCTTTGGGATCGTCTGGAAGCAGACCGTGCAGAGCGTAGTCAATGAGAGGGAAGCGCCAATCCCTCGGCTCAAGATTCACGGAGGTATGATGGACTTCTTGGATCCTTAGCATATGCTTGGAGCATACGAGATGCCGGGTTGCGACTGTGAGGTGATACTCTGTGTCGGCCGGTAAGGCTAGCGTCGTCGCTAGTGCAGCGAGAGCATCCGCCTTGGTATTCTGAGATCGAGACACATGCCCGATGTAGAAGCCTTCAAATAGGCTAGCCAGTTCGATAGCTGTATGATAGTAAGGCACCAAGTCCTCATGGCGGACTTCATATTCACCTTTTACCTGGCTAATGATCAGCTTTGAATCGCCATAAGCTTCAAGGTAGCGTACCCCCATTCCATGAGCGAGCTGGAGACCGATGAGCAGAGCATTGTATTCCGCTACATTATTAGAGCATGATTCTGTCAAGGAGAATGCTCTGGGAAGGATATGATCCTGTGGGGAGATGAACACAACCCCTACTCCGGCAATAATCTTGCCTTTGGGGCCCATCCGTGATGCTCCGTCGAAGAACATCTGCCACACTTCCTCTGCTGAGGTTGCATTAGACTCGAAGACCTCATCAGGGATGTCTTCGTGAAGTTTTGAATGTTCCGGAACTGGATGCGCAGCCAAGAACTCTGCAAGGGCTTGACCTTTAACCGCCTTTTGAGGGGTAAAGGTTATGTCGTATTGGGACAATAGCAGTGCCCATTTAGCCAATCTTGAGTTCAACGACCCTGGCTTCGTCATGAGAAGACGTAAAGGGTTCACCCTGGAGATGACATGTATGGTTTGGCCAACCAAATAATGTCGAGTCTTCTGGACAGCGAAGACGAGAGCTAAACATTCTTTCTCAATAGGATTGTAGCGAGATTCCGCTCCTATGAGAGTCCTGCTCAGATAATAAATGGCCTGCTCGTGGCCATTGTCGTCCTTTTGAGCGAGGAGGGCGCCGAGGGAATAGTCCAGGGCTTTTACATAAAGCAGGAATGGTTTCCCTGATGTAGGGGCCACCAAGACTGGAGATTTTGTGAGATACCTCTTAATGTCTTCAAAAGCTTCTTGACAAGCTTGGTCCCATATGAAGGCAGTACCCTTTTTCATGAGGCGGGTAAAGGGCTGGCAACGGCCCGAAAGATTTGCTATGAATCTTCTGATGTAGGCTAATCTGCCTTGCAAGCCTCGGAGCTCTTTGAGGTTCCTCGGTGGATGCATGTCCTGTATGGCTTTGACTTTGTCTGGGTCCAGATAAATCCCTTTTGATGTGACAATGAACCCAAGGAATTTGCCACTGGACACTCCCAAGAAGGATTTTGTCGGGTTCATTTTCAGCTGATGAGCCCGCATTATGTCGAACATCGTTTTCAGATCACGAAGATGTTCATTTTTGCTGCGGCTTTTGACGGCAATGTCGTCAACATAGCATTCCACCGTCTTTCGGAGATGGTCGCGGAAGATCATGCTCATTGCCCGCTGGTAGGTTGCTCCGGCGTTCTTCAGTCCGAAGGGCATTACAGTGTAGCAGTATACCCCCAATGGCGTTCGGAAAGAAGTATGCTTCTCGTCATCAGGATACATCTTGATCTGGTTGTACCCTGAGAAGCCGTCCATGAAAGACATCCTCTCGAATCCGCATGTGTTGTCGATCATGACATCGGTGATCGGCAGTGGGAATTCATCTTTGGGACAGGCCGTATTGAGATCACGGTAGTCGATGCAGATTCGTATTTTCCCATTCTTCTTGAGGACGGGGACTATGTTAGCCACCCAATCTGGATGTTGTTCCTCCCGGATGAAGCCACAAGCAATGAGCTTATGAACTTCGGCTTCAATAGCCTCCATGATGTTTGGGCGGAACCGACGTTGTTGCTGCTTGACTGGCTTAACGTCGGGCTTGATGTTTAGACGGTGCATAGCGACCTGTGGATCAAGTCCGGGCATGTCTTCATAGCTCCAGGCGAAAACATCTATATACTCTTTTATGAGTATTATCAGTTCTTCCTTTTCGATGAGTGATAAGCTTTCACTTATGAAAATAGGCTTGGGGTGATCTTGACTACCCAAGTTGACCTGGATCACCTTGTCTTCGGTAGGCGGCTCGCGCAGCTCAAACCGCTTTTCCCATTTGAGACTTAATTGCTGGGCCCATGATTCCTCATTGGCAACCTCTGCGGGTTCCAACTGACTGCTTGAAGTCATGAGGCTTTCGAATATTCTTCCTATGCTGACATCAGAGTCCCATTCGGAGGATGAGGCCGACTGTGATGGGATCGATCCATCGCTTTTGTCCTGAACCGTTGTTGATGATGTGGGTGTAACATAACCCAACCCCCTGCGCGTACTATCATAGTAATTTGCAGGTTTCCTCTTGGGACGGAGTTACGCATCAAGCTGCGTCTTCCTTTTCCGAAGTTTAGGCCCGCTCCCTGCTTCAGGTTGTAACCCATCTTCTTCATGATATGGCGCGCTGATGGCGCGTAATGAAAGAACTGTGGAGCATCCGACTCTGAGCTTGAGTCTGTAGTTGAGGATCTCCCTGGCCGGACTTTGCCGAAGATTATCGGCGACTGACCTTGCTTGGACGGAGGGACTACCAGCGTGGCCCCTTCTATGGCTTCCACGGATGTACTAGCCACACTCGACTCATGTACGGGCATATGAAGAGAGCCATCCATAATGGATTTGATCGACTCGATGCTCGCAGGATAATCAAAAGAAATATTATCATTAATTATCCATTCGCCTTCCTCATCAGAAGGGATCTTACATCGGGGATCATTAAAGCATGCTACAATTGGCTCGCCAATCAGAATGGCCGGCATGCCCGTTTCAGATTCCGAATCCGCCTCATTGCCGCTTTCATCACTGTCTGGCAATGGTTCTCCCGGCGTTCCACTAGCCTCTTGATATAGGAGAGCATCTGTGAAATAGTTTTCCACCCCCTTGAAGGGCTGCTTCTCAGCGAAGACAGTTCGTACTGTCGCATCATCCTCAACATACTTGAAGCACTGATGGAGAGTGGATGGAACGATCCAGTTGGCATGGATCCATGGTCGTCCCAGTAGCAGGTTGTATGATGTGTCCGCGTCAATGACATAGCATGTCACTTCTGACTTCAGGCTTCCGATTCTGCAGCGAAGCCGAATCTTTCCAAGCGGATGGCTGCTCCCGGCGTTGAAACTATATATTGTAGTGGTGGTTGCGGACAACCTGTACAGTGGTATGCCAAGGAAGTAGAGGAGCCTTTTGGGATGATGCTGAGCGCAGACCCCGGATCGACTTGTATCCTTTCAATACAGGTTGAACCGATATACCCGGTATAGTACAGAGGTCGATCATGCTTGTTGTCTTTGAGAAGCATATCTTCCGCCGTGAAGGTAATGGCAGGTACCTTTGACTGTGCGTGATGGCACTCTGAGCAGGAAAGCCGCATCTCATCACCAGGAATCTCAGGCATGTATGTCAGAAAGGACTCTGAGTTGGCTAGCGCATCTCTGAGTGCCTCTCTTGTCTCTTTAGAGAGACGAAGAAGCTCGTGTATTGTGATACGAGCCGGGATATTGGCTAAGTGGGCCAATATATCAAAGCGAAAGGGCGTGGCTAGCCCTTGGCTTGGCGGTTTCTTCAACACGTGGTCGAATCGCACTTCCTTAGGTTTTTCCTTTCCCTTGGCTGGAATTGGAGTGGATGTCGGCATTGGTACTGACGCCGTTTGTTGCTGTATCTCGTCAGTAGTTCTGTCATACTGCCTTAGGTATGACTTTCCAGACCGGGTGCCCATCTGTTGAGGCGCATCTGCCTGCGCTGTACAGGCATGCTTCTCTTCTTCTGAATCGCTGAGGGAAGCCGAAGTAAGATTACCATCATCTGGCAGGACAGAGATGACATTGCAGGACTTGCCCTTTTTGCTGGAGTCCTTCGACGTCCGCTGTACGTCTTGGACGAGGTCAGGGTGTATCCACATAACTTCCCCTGTCTCCAATGTCAAAGGGACGAGACCCTTGTTGTATTGAGTCATGGCTGGAGGATGCTTGACTTCTAGCCGTGGCGCCGGGGCTGAATAGGTCCCGTCGGGAACCATGACCTTCTGGGCAGTGCCGAACTCAATAGTCACCATATTGGCAGTGACTTTCTTCTGCTCCGTCTTCAGTGTGAGGACTCCGGCGTCGACCAAGGCTTGGATTCTATCCTTGAGAACATAGCACTTGTCAGTAGGATGGTGGATCATCCTGTGGTAGAGGCAGTACTTAGGGTCGTTTGTGCGCCCTATCTCATCAGGGCGTCGAGCATCTGGCAACTTCATCTTATTCCCTTTGTGGAGCAGATGGAATATCGTGACCACCTGGTCGTCTCTGAAGGAGTACTGTTTAGGAGGGAACTTGGGCTCCTGATTGTTGAAGCTGCTCTTCTTGGCCTTTGACTGCATGTCCCCGGTCAGCTCGACGGACATAATTTCCTTCCCTTTAGCTTGGGAAGACTGCGGGAGATCGCTGCGCCCTTTGTTGTTCGCGCCCCATTTGCTTCTAGGGGCGGATGACTCGAACTTTTTAGCCGATTTTTCGGCTATCTCAGCTTGTTCGACCAGTTCCTTCCAAGTGTGGGCCTTGACAGCCCCCATGCGAACTTCTACTTGATCCGAGAAGTTATGTCTGCATGTTTGTAAAAGCATGGGTAAAGGCATCCCTGCTGGGCACATCAGAGATAGATTTCTGAACCGCTCAATGTATTCACGGACAGATTCGCCTTTCCTCTGCACAGTGGAAAGGAGCTTGTCCATGGTCACTTCGGTGTCATCCTCATAGAAGCGAGAGAGGAACCGAGTTTTCAGGTCGATCCAGGAATTGATAGAGCCCTGAGGAAGGCTTCGGAACCAGTCGAATGCCACCCCTTTCAAGGTGCCGATGAACAACCTAGCCATGATGGCGTCGTTGCTTAGAACATTACCGGTCTGGGACCGGAAATAGTAGATGTGCTGATTGGGCGAGCTCTTACCATCATACGTATGCAACGTTGGTGGTTTGAACTTTGGCGGATATGGCACCGAATCCCATTCCAGTGGGTAAGGACGGACTACCCCCACTTTCTTCAATTCATCCTTCTGAGCCAGGGATGAAATTTGAGCTTGAAGGCCTTTAAGGACTTCGGCATCCAGGGAAGAGCCTCCCTTAGTTCTCTCCGTCTTGGGCGGATCATTGCTGAGATGTCCCTCCTCGTCATGATTACTCCCGGTATCATCATTCCGGTTGCTGAGGAGCTGAGCGAGCATCTGTTGAATATTGTCCAGGGCCTCTTGCTGAGTTCTAGAGGTCTGCTCCTGAGCTTCCAAACGCCGACGAAGGTCGTCATTGGCGTTCTCGGCCATATTGACCGATGCTTTGTCCGTTCGCACCGAACTGACTGTTGCTGAAGAGGCATACCCGCTGTCTTCATCTTCTCCATCGGATGATTGGGGTGACCGCCTGAGTTGTGGCACGGTTGGGACCGTCGAGGAGGAAGGCTGCTCATAATTATAGGGTATCGCCACCCTGGATCTGGTGCTTCGGAAAACACCTTCTTCGCGCACCAAGACTTCACCTAAGCCCGGGCTATAATCTGGATCTGGGGAGCCGAAAGGGGTGTCGTCAGAGGCTTGACTTCTTCCGCGCGGCTCTCGCCCCCTTCCGGTCATGTTGACGGATGCAGAGGCTGGATCCGGTGGCCCGCTCCTTTTGGGATGCTTCATCGGGACGCGCGCAGACAGTCGATCAAAGACTGATCGCCGATATGGAGCAGTGGCGAGGGTCGGTCGTAACCGACACTGCATAGAATGGACCATCACCAATTGGCATTCACATCGTCGAAGACAGGAGGAAGTGGCCTGGAAATGCTTCAATCTCCGCTTGTCCGCCAAGAATTCTCGCAGGTCGGCCCTGTAGGGGCCTGAACAATCTGGTATATGGGACAACGCATCGTTCCCCTTATTCCTGCGGAAAGGATCAGCACCGCATAGTGCTCTGGTTCTAGCCTCGCGGCTGTAAACCCGATGAGTATGCCGAGGTACAATAGCCTTGCTTGTGAAGACAGGGCTAGCAGTAGGCATTGCTGCTCTAGGTGACGGGATAATCGCCGTCTTGACTTTATGGTTGGCAGCATTGTTGGCGCAGGCGGGCATCTTGCCTTTTTCTTTATAAGAGAGGCGCGGATTTGGCGTGGCTACGCCTGAAGCT
The DNA here is from genome assembly GCA_038442645.1 of Agave tequilana. Lineage (NCBI taxonomy): Eukaryota > Viridiplantae > Streptophyta > Magnoliopsida > Asparagales > Asparagaceae > Agave > Agave tequilana. Next base: position 64,132 of record JAVJIF010012930.1, read on the forward strand.
TCAGCAGAGGACCTCTGTTTAGGCCTCCATATCCGTTTTGGCAGAGGATGCATAGGTTCGCAAGGAACCTGAATAGCCACAAGCGGGGCTGTGGGGTGTTGGCAAAATTCTGCCTCTGGTTTCTGATTTGAAACCTTGGTCATGAAGACCTTCCCGTGCTTCCGTGCTCGAAGCATTAGGCCCCCCCAGAGAGGACTTCTTCAAATCTTCTTTGATCGATCTGGATAACCAGGTTCTCAAAAGTGCAGGATCTGGGCTGCGGACCTGTTTCCTTGTTGCGCCAGAGAACTGCGGCAGGTTTGCAGAGAACCTTTTCCGTCTCCGCAGAGACTTTGCTTGAAGATTTAGCCAGAGAAGATCTGGCTGCACCGGCTTTTCTGAATTCAGAGATAGACCCGAAGGTCTGTTCGTCGCATTGCGACACTTGATTCTCAGCAGAGGAGAATACGATCCCCAGCGGAGTCGCCATCTTGTTTTCCATTATGTTTGCAAAGGGGGAAAACTTACAAAAAAGGTTTGAGGAGCTAAATTACAAGTATTCTTAAAAAGATTACAAGTAGATCTCCTCAGAGATTCTGGGAAAATGTGCCGATAGGAGTCTGGTCAGCGCGCGACCACTTTGTCCCTTTGACGATGCGAGCGATGAGATTCCCTTCTCGCCTGGTTCCGGGAATCAGAGAATAGAGGATTGGTAGAACCCTCTGACTACTTCTCAAAACCACTTCTGTGAGGAATTCCTTCTCGCCTGGTTCCGGAGATTCCTTGAGGAAAAGAGGTTGTTAGGGTATCGCCACCCTGAGAAGAGAAGTATTTCTCTTGAAAGGTCTCTGAATTAGAGATTGCACGGTGCGTTGATGAAGAAGTCCGATCTTTGAGAAGACGCCAATCTCGCCGATGATCAATTGATGATCCTCCTCGATCTGATGCGATGCGATCCCTCTCCCTTGTGCCCCTGATGGGCTATTTATAGGGAAAGTAAGGGTATAATCGTCCCCTTTGAAGATATAGAAACAGATTGAACCGAATCTGTTTGAATCTGGAAAGTAGCCTTGCTGCGAGGCTATAATAGCTTCCGCGGAGCTAGAAAATGGCAAGTCGGTTGATCTTTCCGATGTGTTATGATCCTTTCCATATCGTTGATTGATTCTCCTTGATCCACTTACTCGTTTCAAGAGAGTCAAGAGATTGTGGCAATCACCTGCCATATTTGAATCCTGATTGGATTTGATTAGATTGAATCCGATCTTATCAGGAGATTTGATTGGTCAAAGGTTGACCATAGCAGGCTGATGGTGGAGCTGCCCGCTTTGAAGCTCATAGCGGAGCTAGAGGCAATTCCTGGCGAAGTCCGAAAAGAGGCTTTTCGGCGAAGCTGTCAGTTAGCTTCCTGGCGATGCTCTGGATGATGTTAGCCTCTCATACGAGGCTATCTCTTTGGGCTAATGTAATGCTAAATGCTAGCATTTTAGACCTGCTGAGGTCTGTTTAGAAATAATCCGGGTTCACTGTTCTGCTTGCTGGATCAGTGGAGTCCAAACCGCTTCCTCGTCCCTTGGAGTTGGGTGAAAACTGGTCTTCAGCTCGTCTGTCCCTTGTCTTTTGTAAATGTCAACAAGTTTAGACATCGTTCGGACCAATGAGAATCTTGTCTTTTTTAAGTGTCAACAGTATATGGATATAATTCTATATACATGAAACATATATATATCATAGTTTTTGTCTTTAATTCCAAAAATAAGTTTTGTTAAAACACAAAACCTAAAACACATGAATAGGTATATCAAAGTAAGTTTGTCTAAGTAGTTGAAGCATGCATGTATATAGAACAAATCTAATATACATTAAGCCATGTAAACTTGTTTTGATATAATATCTATTCATTAAAACCAAGATCGGTTAAACCTAAAACCGAAAACCAAAACATGAAACGTGTGTGTTGTGAACTTGAGCATATCATACTATTCTAATCTTTACAATTTGAATCTAAACACAAAACTAAACTAAGGTACCGATATCTTCCTGTAGAGCGCAATCTCCAAGCCGACTCGATCCAAAACTCTTTGATCCACCGAGCAAGTGCCATATATGATCTTTAACGCTCGAGCTCTTGAATCAACATGTGAAAGCTTCCAAATCATCTTGTTGAAGCTAATCACCAACTAATAACTTGATTAATGATCTGAAACTAAATAACACAAGATTATTAATACACAAAACTACATGAGTTAATCATCATCAAAACTAGAGTGGAAGGCCTTTGGGCCAACAATCTCCCCCTTTTTGATGATGACAAAACTCATGGAGTTATATATGCATGGATTAAAGTGAAGCTTCAAGGAAGCTCCCCCTTAACTCATGCATAGGGATAAATAACAAATATATGCAATGAATACTAAACATGAAACATGCATAGATATGCATAAAATAATAAATAGCTCTAGATACCAATGAATGATACCAATGAAATTTTCAAAAACAAATAAACATACTCTAGATACCAATTAAACTAAACAAATAAACATGCTTTAAATACCAATTAAACTTAATATATGCAAAACAAAACTAATGATCTCTTTTACAAGCTCTTGATACCAAAACTAAACATATTCTTTAAATAATGCTTTGGATACCAATTTGAACTTAATAAAAACATAAAACATGCATACAAACATGCATAAAACATGCATACAAACATGCATATAAATACAAACATGCATAAAACATGCATACAAACATGCATATAAACTCAAATTCTTCTCCCCCTTTTTGTCAATCATCAACAAAGGGGTAAAAACAAAACAAAACTAATACACATATTCTTTTTATTTAAAACAAGGAATCAATCAAGGGATGTTCTTCCCCTTTTTGTCTAAACTCAAATATGATACCAATTAAAAATGTGTTAATGAAGTGCATATTGATATCAATTAAAAGTGAAACTATACCAATTGAAAAACAAAAATCTTGATACCAATTGATAAGTAAACAAATATCATATTAATTGTAAATAAACAATCTTGATATCAATTGAAATTAAACATTACAAATTTTGAATTTCTAAACATAAATCTTAATACCAATTGAAATTATTATTTTCTATCATAAAGTAAGGGAGTGGAATACAAAATACCAGTTGAAAGATGAAATATAAGATTTTTCTCCCCCTTTATGAAATACCGATAAAAACTATGATAAGGCTCGAATTAAGATACCAATTGAAAGCAAAATCAATTGAAACAAAGTTGAAACTCAAGCTTATCATAAACAAAATATATATGTATGAAATATTAGATACCAATCGAAATTGATACTATTTGAAATGAAAACATACATACATAGAAATATATGAGTATACAAGAAATGTTAGGATTGATACCAATTGAAAGAATTCAATGATACCAATTGAAACAATAATAAGTTCAAGTGTATATCTCATATTCCTAACCTCCCATTCATGTTTCAAGATTTAAATGATTTTTATTTTAAAGCATACATGAACATGATCGCCCATCTAACCGCCCTTAGAAGGTAGGGGTTTTTAAAAAATAGGTTTGAAGATAGAGCTCGTTTGAAAATCTCTACCATAATGAAGAATACGAACTATTTATAGGAAAAACTTTTATAAACTAGTACGAAATCCTTCAAGTAAGGAATAAAACAAAATTGTTTTTCATGAAACACATGTAAATCACATGATCACTAAACACTCAAGTCCATAAAGCCCATATCATACTCATGAAAACACAATCATGAGAAACATAATAAAGTGAGTGAACAAGTGTGATGTGAGACACACAATCATGAAAATATTCAATTAAGCTCAATTTAAATTCCTTTAAACAAGAAACATGAAAATCTAAACTTTTCATTAAAAATTAATTCATACTTTAAGGCATATGTATGTTTTGACAAAACAAAAGTATACATACATATCCCTAAACACAATTTGAGTCCATATATAAAAATTTGCATGAAAAACAAATGACTCAAGGGGTATACATATATATCTTAAGGTTTGGCAAAATAGACATATACATGAAGTGAAAACACATGATCATAAAAACATATCCAAAATGGGGAATACAAGTTAGAATGCATGAATCATCAAATTAGACTATACTATAATATCTAATGGGTACAAATAGGCATTCAAGTACAAACATATAAAGATTTACTTGAGGCCCACTCTATGTACAAGTATAAATCTTAGTTTTAATGAAAACTAACATCTAAACATATATTCAAATCAAGAAGCGTAAAACGATACATAAATCAACATGAAAATCATAAACATGATCATTATGTAAATCCTTATGCTATTAGAGTTATGAAATACATAATAGCTAAACAATGGTGAGAACACAACATATGGGTCCTTATAAACAAGGGTGATCTCAAAAGCTATACATGCATGTCAATGGTCTAATAATCATAACATTTAACATACTAATCAAAACATGAGGCATCAAAACAAAACATCCTAAATGTCTATATGATCATTATGAATGTGCATGTGCATTAGATCTAGAGCATATATATTAGTTAAAAACAAAGTGAGAACTCATAGATATAAATCCATTTAAAGCATGGGTGTCTCAAATAACTAACAAGTATATCTCTAATCTAAGAAACATGGCATAGGCATAATGAACTATAAAACAAGACATGCTATAAAATGATGAACATGAAAAGCATGTACATAAAACCGGAGTTAGAGAATGATACCAAAACCGATGAAGGCACCTCTCTAGTTCTCCAAATCAATGGTGGTCCTCTCCACCAAACTCTCCTTGAAAGTGATGCATCCAAATTGTTTTCTTTAGGCACGGATCGCATCCACTTCAAGGCACCAACACTCTCACGTTATGCGAGAGCCCACATCTACATTAAAATCAAAGGAGTGGTCTTTGGTACCCATTTTCTTTTGGGTCCACAGGGGTTAGTATCTTTTCTAACCCAAACAGGATTACATGCTAAATTTTCATCATGTAAACGATCATAGCAAAATCTAGCAAGGTGGCCTTTACGACCACAATGTGTACAAGTATACACATTAGCATACATGTTATGGTTGTGTCCGTGATGAGCATGTGTATGTCGTGATGGGTGTATATGTAAAGATGGAACTTGTTTCTTGCGAACCAAGGTTTCCAAGCGTGTATGATTCAAAGTACATTGGCTCAAAGTGGAGCCCAAACAATCAACACTTTTCTTCAAAATATTTATATCATTTTCAATACTAGAAGACAAAGTGGAGCATGCAATAGGAGTGCTAGAACAAGAAGCTACACTAGCATGGCACATATGAGAATCTATATCAATTTTTAAAGATTCATTTTTCTTTAAAACCAAATCCAATTCTTTTGTAATAGAATCAATTTCATTTTTCAAAGAAAGGTTATCTTTTAAAACAAAATCCAATTTTGAAGATAAAACCTCATTGTTTTTCACAACATCATCACAATCATTTTTGCTTTTCAAAACTTCAATCTCATTAAGGGCAAGGTCTAGTTGAGATCTTAGTGAGTCACGTTCACTAGTGATCTCTTCCTTCTCTTGCAAAACCAATTCAAAATTAGAACATAAATCCTTTAATTCATTTTTCAAAACAAGATTATCCTCTTTCAAAAGTTTGTGTTTTTCCAAGAATTTTTCAAGCTTAATGGCAAGTTCTACATTTAAATTTTGAACTTCAAACATCCATGGCAATATGAACTAGAGCTATCATCTAGTTGAGAATCCGAATGTACCTCAAGGGAGTCTTTCCCTTAGACCATGAGGCAATGCTCGTCGGACTTGTCTCTCCTAGATCTCCTCAACTTGTTGATAATCACGGGTAGCTCGGGAGACGTCAATATGCTCCAAACTGCAAAAGCCGAGTCATAACGATCAAACACATATAAAAGATCTTCATTAAGAGATGCTCTAAGTGTCCTAAGGGCTAATGCATTTGCCTTTTTATGCTTGCTATTATTTAGGTGGGATTCTTGAGTAGAGGCTTGATAAACTAGATGTCCTAGGCTTTTTAATGACTAGTCATCTTGGCTATCCAAATATCATGTCTAGTAAAGTCAAATATAGGAGGGCTAGCCATGAGTGCAACTATATGTGTGCAAATGAAGATTAGCAAACCAAGATCTCACTCCTAGGTGGTTAAACCTAAATATCAGGAGCGTAGGCTCTGATACCAATTGAAAATCATCTAGAGGGGGGTGAATAGGTGATATGGCTAATCTATGAACTAAATGCGGAATTTAATAACTAATTGCAATGAGCACTCAAGTGTGATCAACAAATGATGCACACACAACCAAGCCAAGCTAATATGAATGCACAATATGAAAAGTTGCAAGGCACAAGGTAAAGAGAGAGATAGAGAGAGAGAGTCAATGGATCAATCGCAAACAAATAGATGTGTTTCGAGATTCGAGCACCCAGCTCTACATCCCCGCCTTCGACACACGAAGGATTTCTAATCCACTAGCTAGTCCACAAAGAACTCTCACAAGGAGTACCCAACTCCTCTCTTTACAATCACAACCTCCTCCTTGAGGCAAACTCCAAACCAACAATCTATCACCTCACAACTTGAGGGATTAGCACAAAGCAAACAAGGATCACCTCACCACTTGAGGGATACAACCCAAATGCACAACCTCCTCAACACAATGAGGGAAAGGAACAAAGCCAAGCAAATGAAGGGTTTCAACTTGGTGGTCTAAACAACAACCACAAACAATCTCTTTCTCCCACACAAAGATTCTATAGAATAAGAAAGTGATGTAGCTCAAGTGTGGAGAAAACCAATGGAATGGAAATCAAAAGCACAAAGAAAATCCTTGGAAAAACTGAAACCAAGATATAGAAATTGAATCAAAACTCTTTTTCCCAAAAATCCTTTTCTTTGATATTCCAAACCCTAGCAAAAACACCAAATAGATTGTTCAATTTAAGTCCAAAAACTTCTTTTAATTGCTGTGAAAACACCAGAGAGTAAGGAAAAATTCGCACAAAAATCTTGGTGAAAACAGGCCATTAATGGGGTATTTATAGTCCCCAGAAAATATAGCCGTTGGCAGCAGAATCTGCCAAAAATGCACTACCGGTCGACCGTACGGTCGACCGGCCAACGGTCATATTTTGACCGTTGCCAGCTACCGGTCGACCGCCCGGTCGACCGAAACAAACGGAGAGTTGCCTGCATGCAGTCGGTCGCCCGTGCGGTCGACCGGCCCATGTGGCAGCCAGCGTGCATGTATCCGTGCACGTCGGTCGACCGGCTACTTGGTGCGGTCGACCGTAGGGGTCGACCGACCTAACCTGGCAGAGGCTGTTCTGATCAGCAAAAACATGTTATTTTAATCCTAAAAATTCCCATTAAATCTCTAAAAATCCACAAAAATAGTTTTTATCATTTTTCATTAAAATACAAACTTGTGTTAAAAAGTTTAACACAAATCTCAAACATTTTGAACTATTTTTGTGTTATAGAAATTTTGCCAAAAACCAAAAACTGTATTTTTTAAAACTTGAATTTTTGAATAGAAAATACGTTTTGTCCAAAACTCATCCAAATACAAACAACATGATATTAAATAACATTTAGGCATGATGTATATGGATATAATCCTATATACATGAAACATATATATATATATCATAGTTTTTGTCTTTATTCCAAAAATAAGTTTTGTTAAAACACAAAACCTAAAACACATGAATAGGTATATCAAAGTAAGTTTGTCTAAGTAGTTGAAGCATGCATGTATATAGAACAAATCTAATATACATTAAGCCATGTAAACTTGTTTTGATATAATATCTATTCATGAAAACCAAGATCGGTTAAACGAAAAACCGAAAACCAAAACATGAAACGTGTGTGTTGTGAACTTGAGCATATCATACTATTCTAATCTTTACAATTTGGATCTAAACACAAAACTAAACTAAGGTACCGATGTCTTCTTGTAGAGCGCAATCTCCAAGCCGACTCGATCCAAAACTCTTTGATCCACCGAGCAAGTGCTATATATGATCTTTAACGCTCGAGCTCTTGAATCAACATGTGAAAGCTTCCAAATCATCTTGTTGAAGCTAATCACCAACTAATAACTTGATTAATGATCTGAAACTAAATAACACAAGATTATTAGTACACATAACTACATGAGTTAATCATCATCAAAACTAGAGTGGAAGGCCTTTGGGCCAACAACAAAGTTGTAGTCCTAACAACACTCAGTCCTAACAAAGTAGATTAGCGATGCGACTGTGATAGCAGTTCTCATATAACACAAGTTATAAATACTATATCATTACTGTGACCTAACCGCAGTCATTAATATGTATTTATCGTGATACAGTGAGAGTCTCAAAAAACACTTATAAAATTAATCTAGATAAAGAAAAGAGGTGCACTATACGAAAATTAAAATCTGGAAAGAAACATTCTATAAAAATCTAATTTGTAGTTCACATCATAAATTTCTGAAAAGAAGGCACTCTGGGGATTCTCCGCCATAATTGCTTCAATTAAATATTTAATTATTTTTTATCTCTTCTTTGAATACTCAATTGTCACCTCTAATACTTATTATTACTATAAACATCGTTTCAAAGTATTGATTTTTTTGTAGTGCCTGTAAGTATATATATATATATTAAAGATCTGACTTCTAAAAAAATATCTTTGCTCTTCTTCTTTGATTTGATTTTTAAACTTCTTCAAGCAATTTATTCTTGAATCATGTCTTCCGAATCTTCTTTCTCTGAACAATCTGATTTCAACTTCACTCATTCTCTCACAGGTCCTCTTTCTCCAAGGGAGTCTAGTGAATGTGATAACAGTTTGGAGTTCTCTCTCTTTTAATTATCTTCTTCCGTTAAATAATGCTGCTTCTGATCCTACTCTTCATGAGGAAAATCAAATTTTTTGGGGTATGGTGAGGAGCTTATTCCTATGCCACTTGATGAAGACATGCTTGATAAAAGCATGTCCTCTGTGCTGAAGGCGCGCTTGCTCCAAGCATGTACTCTGGAGGTGCTTCTCGATACGGATTAGAGGAAGAACATGATACAGACGACTCATTTTGGAGTTTATCGATGAACCAAAGTACCTTTCAAAAGAGGAGAGCGAGGAGGTGGATGGGGGAGAAGAAGAGGAAAGCGAGCAGGAAGAGGAAGACGAGAGAATGAAAAAGACAATTTTGATTGTAATGGTCACGATGAGGAATAGTATTTTCTGTTTTTTGATAATCAATTTTTGATTGTAATGCTCATTTTTGTGCGATCTCTTTCTGACCATATAATATGTTATAAATAGAATTTCTTTTTTTTGAAAATGTTCTTTAATTACATGTTCAAGTTTATATCTTTCATACTTTTTAATTCACAATGTTCGCAAAAACTTTAAAAAAATAGTTTTATAACGACTGCGATTATGGTCGCATTCCTCATTTATACATTGTATAATTTACATAATAATTTGATGACAAATATATTCATGTACTACAAACATTAACAGTTATATTGTACTATAACTCATACCATTTTAAATGATCTACGCCTATGGTCGCATTATGTACTCAAAATGCTTATTTCTCATTTTACATCAGAGCTGCGACCAAGGTCGCAGTACACATACATTCAGATATTATTAAACTAGATTAGCACTGCGATTATGATCACAATCCTTATATAACATTACTTCTAATTTTATATTACGACTGCGACCCTGTCGCAGTCATTAAAATACTGTCTGTCCTGTTACTAGGACCTTAGTCGCAGTCCTTCCTAAATAATAGTAAAATTCATCGGGATAAAATAAAGTGATGCAACATAGTAAAATTAAATTTCTGAAAAGAATAAAGTCTATAAAAGTTAATTTGTAATTTATTTCACAAAATTTTGGAAAAAATAGTCTAGGGGTTCTTCCGCCATAAATATTCCAATTAAATATTTAATTGCTTTTTTATTAAATCTTTGAAATCTCAACAGTCAACTATAATACTTATTGTTACTATTCTAGGAATTCATTTCATTTTCAGATATATCACCATGCAAATTTATTTCTTACAAAAAAATAAAATTCACTTCGTTTAAAAACAATGCAAAAATTTTGGATTAAAGGATAGAAATAAGAAAAGACTGCGACTCAGCTTGCAGTACTAAAAAAAATATGACTGTTGCAAAAATGCAATATTAATCTAATAAAGACTGCGACTAAGGTCGCAAATCTAATATAATTGAGGACTGCGACTAAGATCGCAGTTTATAACAATTTGAAAATTATTTTATTGACCACTGCGAGCTTAATCGCATTCCTCAAAAACATAATATTTGCATATACAAAATTTAGTAAACTAGTATTTAAATTACTTTAGGACTGCGATTAACATCGCATTATCACTACAGAAAAAGTTAAAGATTGTTGATGAGGACAGCGACCAAGGTCACATTTTTCGTATGAATCTTGTGATTGCGAATGCAGGTCGCAGTCTCAATATAAATATAATAATTTTTTCAGTGAGGATTGCGAACAATAACATAAATAATAAATAAATTTGCACAAAAATTAACCTCTCCTCAGCATCCAAAATTCTCTTTTACTGCATTTATTTCGTTCATTGATGATGTTTCACTTGAAAAGACTTGATCCATATTCAGTTGGGGAGAAAGTGGGCAGAGCCGGCGGTGAGGTGGGGGTGATGGATATGAATTATGGTTGGGGCTCGACATAAAAAATGACAGGGCAAGAGAGATCTGATACAGGTCTGATAGATGAAAACTGCAATCGAGGACGTCTGCGCACTCGAAATCAAGATCTGATCTCGCTTTTTCTAAGATCGAGGCTGTCTACAAATTTGAAATTCAGATTGAACGCGCCGACGAGACTTTAAGAGAAAGACAAGATAATGAGAGAGAAAATAATGATAGAGAATATGCATCTCATCCCAAGAAAAAAACTGTCATTTTTTTAATGTAAGGTTTTTTTAGTAATTTAAGTTTTTTTTCAAAAATAGAATCTTTATGATGATTGCCCAGTTCTGTGGCACAGATCGTGCCACATCACCGCCGGCTGAGAATCTTTCTCAGCTGGCGACTGAGGTGCATTTTTCTCATTATATATATATATATATATATATATATATATATATATATATATATAGAGAGAGAGAGAGAGAGAGAGAGAAATGTATATCAGCCCGCGGGCTGAGAGTACTCTCTCAGCCTGCCGTGACGTGGCTCAATTTGTTACGTCACTGACTTGCGGCCCGCTTTTAGGAAGAAGTTAAATTACCAAATACCCCTTTCGATAACTTTTCCTTATTGTTTATTATTTTTTTTCCCCTTTTATTTTGCCGCTCTTTATAGGATATAAATTACTTTTCGCCTTATTTCTTTACCTCTTTTTTGAAAGATCTAGTTTCTCCTTTTCAGCCTGCGATAAAATTTTTTTTTGAAAATATAAAATCTTTTCAGATCAATTTTTTCAGCCTGCGATAAAATTCTACTTTATAGTTTAATTTTTTTTGTATATAATGTAGTCAGAGTCTTTGGTCGCATTGTACATTTAAACTGCGACATTAGTCAAAGTCTTTTGGTCGCAGTGTACATGGTTAAATGCGACCAAAGTCGCAGTGTTGTTATTGATAAAGATGGCCAGCAACTGCAATCTAGGGTTGCATTACATGGACTGCGACTTTGGTCGCAGTACGTTAAGTAATTAATTTTTTTTGTATATAATGTAGTCAGAATCTTTGGTCGCATTGTACATTTAAAATGCGACCTTAGTCAAAGTCTTTGGTCGCGTGTACGTGGTTAAATGCGACCAAGGTCGCAGTGTTGTTATTGATAATGATGGCCAGCAACTATAATCTAGGGTTGCATTACATGGAATGCGATTTTGGTCGCAGTACGTTAAGTAAGTGTTGTTTTGGATTAAGTCATTTTTTGAATCTAAATGAAAAATGAAAAGTTTGTCTGTTGTCTGATGCGACTTGGAGTCACTCCGTGAGACGCGACCTGTCATAAAGATTTTTATGAGATCTTTTAACGTCAAGTCTACGTTGACGAACCCGCACCATTCGTTGTTTCCCGAAGCGGTTGTCCACGCGTCGGCTCTTCATTGGGTTTAGGCGTTAATGTCTTTTAATGTCAAACCGGCGCTGGCGGTTGGAGATCATTAATGCCGACGATTCTGATTAATGAACCATTAATTATGGTTATTATGGGCTGCCTATAAATAGGTCTCACCCTCTCCCTTTAACAGCCCATAATTAGACTGTCATCATTCGAGAGCAATTGCTCTGAGAATTTTCGCCTTCTTCAGAGTCTCTAACAGGGGTCTGCCTCCATGGATGAAGATGACCCTATGGACGAACTTGATCGATGTTCGTCCACAAGGGAAGAAGTCATAGACCTCATCGTCCACAAGGGAAGAAGTCATGGTCCTCGTCGTTCACAAGGGAAGAAGTCATGATCCCTGACGAGGACTTAAGCCTCACCGAGATCTGCTCTGATTTGATGCACCAGTCAAGCTTTCTGATAATTGATGGTCAGAGTGGGTATGGCGGCGGGGGATGTGGTGGATATAGTGGTGGGTAGCATTCCCTGTGAGGTCTCAAAACCTCCTCTCTTACCCCAGAAGTGACATCGAGGAAACTCCATGCTCACTGGATAACCTTCTGGTGAAGAGATGTTCATCAATGAAAGATCGTAACTCGCCACTTTGGAGGGTCAAGTGGAATCGGAGGATTCTGCTGCCACCAGACCTCAAGAAGAAGATTGCTCTTAGTCAACAAGGGCTCTTTTGATGTTTAGTCTTCTTGGCTCTTTTGATGTTTAGTCTTCTTTGTACTGCTATATTGTAACACTCAATCTTATTGTATAACAGAGCGTTTTGTATCATATTCACATGCCTGGAGATAAATACCTGGACATAAATAAAAAGTATATTTGTTTTTTTTAATAAACTACGAACTTGATCGCAGCCATGCATTGCAAACAAAACAACTATGACCATAGATGACACTGCGACCAAGGTCGCATAAGATACATTGCAAACAGTAACTACTGCGACCAGGGTCGACACTGCGACCAAAGACTGCGACTGCTGCGGTGACGGACCAAGATTGCAGATTATTTTTTTAAGACTGCGGCCATCAACTGCGACCAAGGTCGCAGTGTTGTTGTTGATTATTTATAAAGACCACCACTACGACCAAGGTCGCAGTGATGTTGTTGATTAAGAGTAAAGACCAGCAACTGCGACCAAGGTCGCTGTGTATTTTATTAAGACTAAACACCAACAACTGCGATCAAGGTCGCAGTTTATTTTATTAAGACTACGGTCAGAAACTGCGACCAAGGTAGCAGTGTTGTTGTTGATTAAGACTAAAGTCCAGCAACTGCGACTAAGGTCGCAGTGTATTTATTAAGTCTGCGTCCAGCAACTGCAACCAATGTCGCAACCTTTCATTTAAAAATTTATAAGGGTGAAGTAATATAATTATTAACTGCGTCCATGGTCGCAGTATATTCGTTTAGCGTAAAATATTTAAAATGAAGGTTTGTAACAATTGTACAGCATTTCAACCAAGACATAGTAGTAAAAAATGTAATTCACACAATTAACTTTAGAAAACAGATTTATATATATTTAAAAAAACAAAATACATTTTTTTAAACTTCTAATCCTCGTCATCACCATCGTAATGAGAAAGAAGTTTGCGACTATGGTCGCATTGCTATACGATAGCATGTTTCCTCCGGTATTCTTTATTCTGTATTAAGTAT